>JAAEAF010001702.1:0-188086 GCA_011037195.1 Triatoma infestans
ACACCATTTTCTAAAAACCACTTTTTTGGACTCAGAGGATCTCAAAACGTGTATTTCCGGTGAATACTCGATAGCGGAAAAATTTGACACAATTACAATACTTCCTGTTATTCGGATTAAGAGAAAGTAATAATGGACATATCGTCTACCGAAATTAACAAGATGAAAATTCAGGGACATTAGTTGTATTTTTCTTTACATTTTTAATCTATCTTAAAAATAAATATTACTATTTGTAAAATATTTCTAAAAAAAAGTAATTATGAAATTTTACAGCATTGTGAGGTAATTAAAAATGAAAATACATTACTGAAGCACTATTAATTTTAACCACGAAAATTATTCTATAATTACTGTGCATGATCCAATCATATCATTAAATTCATCAAATTTACATAAAAACTATAAAACACTTATCTACTTGTCGGCCTTTAAACGGTTCCCTAATTAATTCACCATTTAGAATGTGGATTCTTCTTTTTAGCATATATATTTGTGGGTGCGGTCATAATGCTGTAAGTCGCTGTTAAATTGGTTTTTTTAAAATTTGATTACGAACATATTTTTGTGAATTTAAATTTGATTGTAAATCGTTTATTTATTTATTTATTTTTTGCTCTGCGTTTCATACTTGCGAGTGAATGTTTGAAAATGTCTTTCGGTATTTCCCTTTTTTGGAATAGCGGCAACTGAATGGAAAACATTAGACAAGAGCATTTATCATGGAAAATAAAATGAAATCATGTTCCCAGTTCTCATGGTAATAATTTTCTTTGCTATGCTCATAATTATGGTTAAAAAAAAAAAAAAAATTTAAATAATTGAAGAAAATTAATTTTTTAATAACTCTCCAAAAATTTATTGTGGCCCAGTTTGATCACCAACAATCAACTGTAATCGATTAGTTTACTCACAGCTTATTCGTCAATGGGCAAACTCCCGGTTGAGTAATGAATAAAACAATAAAAGACATTTGCACGAATAAACGAATCCAATCGTGCTACAAATTTTTGCTTACTCACAGAAATAAACCTTAATCAATTACTTTTATTGTTATTTGATTATATTCTATCGATTGATCTGATCTGCTATTACTTAATAGACGATGATGGACACAATGAACGGGAAAACTCCTCAGTTTTCTGGGTTTCAACTAGACCACACAGACCACCTTTACTATGTATTTTAAAGTGGATATACTTTTATGATATTTAGCACAAACTTATGGAAGGCCAGTCGCCATATAATCATATTTTGTTTCTCTACCTTTAGTCTTGGATATTCTGGCCGACCTTGCCAGATAGATTTTTTGTTCCAGTCTTTTAATTATATAGCCTTATGTCTACAACACATAACTATACAAATACAAAGAGCTACAACTTTTATTTGAAACAGATTTCGGGGAAAATTCAATTCAAGAGCGGTTTTTGGCGGAGGGGTTTGGTGGTCGGGGTTGGGATTTATATTATCTTCTAAAGTGTTATTTCATTCTTTTTATATAATTTTATATTATCAACAAAGCATTAATTACAATGTTATATGATATCAAAATTCCAGCTTTGAGAAAAAAATTGGTTGACCGGAATTGCGACTTTACTGAAATTGTTTCTGAGAAAATAGATTGAAGGGGCGTTCAGGGCGGAGGGCAGGGTTTACTGAAAAAATCGTTTCTGACTAAAAAAGAGCCGAACATCCTGTCATTCATGTAAATTGAAGGCAACTAAACATCGACTACTAATTAGATTCTCCCAAACTTCTTTGTATATTCAGTTTTTTTGCAAAAAAAATAAAATAAAATAAATAATAATAAGAATTATACATTTGAAGAGAATTAGTGAATTATAAAAACTATGTAAATTGCAATGAGAGAAAGTCATGTGAGTAAGTGTTTCAAATCAGATTTTCTGTTCATAAATGAGATAATTAATTTGTATCCTTGCTTTTGTTACTTTCAAAATATACAAAAAATAAATATTTTCACAAATAATACTTTATTCAGGGTTACTATGAAAAAAAAACACATTTCCAACTCACACATACTATATAACACATACACACATGCACACGCACGCACGATTAACAAAATGTTTAAATTTGCAGTTTAATAATTAGCAGTTTTTACAAACCCAACTATTATTAACAAATCTTTACAATCCTTATTCGTCTGAAGCAATCATTATAAATGAAATGTACCAGTTCTCAGATCTAGACTTATTTTACTTATTTGGAATATGTAGAAAGGTTGTAAAAGAAATAATGTCTTTACAATCTTGTGATTATGTGTGTTACTAGGATTTAATGTAATTCTTAAATGTTTTAACATACTTTGTCTGATATAATTGTTTCAATGTTTAATTTGCAATTATTATACAATATTTTATGCCTCTTATATACTAAAAAATGTCTAGTGGGAACCACTCACGCGACTTCCTCATACCGCTGTCAATTTAATTGTATGTCAAATGAAAAAATTTTGTTTAAATTTAAAATATTACTTATTTCTCCTAACATAAATATAGCGATGGGGGGGGGGAGTCTTACTAAGGGAGGTAGTAGAAACCATTGCATTGTAGTCCAGAAGAGAGCGCCAATAACTTTGAACCATCTTCATATAATATCTGGTATTTTATTCCGACGTAGCTGCATATTTCTCGGGGGAAAAAATCGATTCAATAAAGTCGCACTTCCGATTGATGGATTTTGTCCGAAATGTTCGTGGCCAGTTGCGATGGATCGTAATGGTTGCTGAATACCACAACTTTCAGCTTTTTCTTTGCGATTTTTTTCTTATTGAGATATTTGATTTATATACATAAAGACCATTTTTTTCATACTCAGGCGAGTTCAAAACATGTATTTCCGGTAGAAAATTTACTTTCGTAAATATGAGACGATTTCGAAAATGCAACACTTTCTCTTCAGCACTAAGCGAAAGTAAAGTAGGTTTTTTTTTTTTTTTGGCACTATTCAATTAAGTAGTTAATTGGTAATAACCAACTTGGAACAAAATATATTTCGTATCCATTAAAACAGAATTCTTTACACTAAAAACTGCAGAAGTTGACGTGACTAAGAAGCGGAAAATATATCTGTTTGTAGGAGCTTCCTTTTAAACTGAACTATCTGTTAGGAAATGTTGATTAGCCAGTTGTTCATCGAAACTTGGTACGCGGGTATCCCAGCTTGGTAACAACCAGAGCAGCACTTATATATGACATTCACAATCTCGGCATGCTACTCCTACATACATTTTTCTGTAGTTAAGATTATTGCGGGCTACAATTAACGTTCTACAATGGAAAAAAAGAGCAAAGTAAAACAATGGAATTTGAGTCAAATGGCTAATATGGCAGCCGGCGAATCTATGAATAGTTCTATCTGGGGTTATGATGTCTACCTCCTATTTAGCATAGAAATAGTTTTGGCCTCCCCCACCAAAATTCGTGCTCATCCTTTCTACTGGCACGGAGAACTCAAGAACGCGATGCTGATTGGTGGATCCATCTGTGTAAATGTGGAGCCAATCCTATGACAAAATATCGATAATGGATGGTTTCTAATGTCAATGCTTTCATTTCGCATTCGGGAAGTCAGCTCCTTATTTATCAGTCGGGTCAGATCCAGCATCGACATTCAGATAACTCCCTCGTACCTAGTTCCACACTTCTTGTCTCCAAAAACTCACTTACTCTAACAGCGAGCCGTTTTTGTGTTTTCAAACGTTGGCGATAGTTCTCCTGGATATCCCAATGATTTATATTCAGTTACTTCATCTTTTATTGATTCCAAAATCTACATATTTTTGATTTTATTCAAAATAATGTAATTCGTAACTCTAGTCGTTAAAGGATATATTACGTTAACAGTTTTTATATTTTAAATATATATCCAATAGTTGACTTTTAACTAAACATTCGTGCTCAAATTGTATTCTAATTTGCAAAAACATTTCTAAAGGTGCAAACGCAACTGGCCGTAGCTAAATGGCAGTTAGCTAAGTATAAAAAAAAAAGTGATGGTCAAACCGGTTGCCAGATCATTCACAACCATCTCTGCTGGTGTTTCGTGCGTACGGACAAAATTTTTACTTGGAAATAAAGTTGCTTTTTTAATATTGCAAAAAACAAGTATTTAAAAAAGAATCTGAGAATCTTCTCGCAAACGGCTCCAATGATTTTCTTTAAATTAATTATATCAAGTATACATACGAGGGAATTTTGATGATTTTTCAAATTTGACATTGGATTTCTCGTGCCAAACTTGGAATCGATTATATCTCGCAACTTCATGCCTATCTTAACTCCACGTGGGGTGGATCGGGCGCCTTGTTTCTTTCCGAATCCCAAGCTACTTTCCTCTGGTGGAACCAAAGTGTTCTTTTCTTGAATTCCTTAGAAGCTCATTTGCACTGTGAACTCCTAGAAAAAGTGAAAACCCATCAATTTTCCACCCCACTTCCTTCCCAGCGGGTTAGTCTTTTGGTCTTCGGAGTTGTTAATTCTTACATTTTTGTCTTCTTCCCATCCTTGTTATTCCATCTTTAGGCGAGACGACAGATAGGGCTGTGGCCACTTAACTCATTAATGGAAATGGAAGTGTTTTCGGCAAGCACAGTTGGGCCTTGAGGCCTAAGAGCATTTACTTCCTGCAATCTGAAATGAAATAGAAAGGGAATGCCCTTAATATTGTGTAGGGGGGAACTGTGGATCATGTAGGAATAATTTACCTTATTGGCAGATGAGAACCGAAAGGCCACTCAACGACCCCTTGAGCAATAAACTTCCTAGAAAAAGTGAAAATTTCCGGTTGAAACTTAAAAAAAAACTAACCAATAATTGTTAGTAACCTTGATGAGGAAAAAAAAATTATATTCTTCAATAAATTTCTTATGAAACTTCTGTAAACAGTCACAGGGCGTCATTTTAAATTTACAGGTGCATATTATAATAATCAGTTGTGCATCGTAACTTGCAATATATTGCAGTTCTAACTTGCAAAATAGCCTTCACTTCTCTATAGCGTAATACGCCTACCAGCAATAACACTTTCATAATCGCTGATAAAATTTTAACAACAAACAATTCTGTTAAATCATTCGGAGTTATGCTGACCACACACTCATACACACAGACCTATTTCTGAAAACCACTTTTTCGGACACAGAGGACCTCAATTTCCGGTTGTTTACGGTGAAAGTTGATATAGACAATTTGATACGATCGCAATACTTCCTCTTTACTGCAGAAGGACAAAGTAAAAACCAACAAAACAATAATTTTTAATTAATAATTTCAAGATCTTTTATATCCAAAAAACTAAGATATTTTATTAACGAATAATATCCATTTAATTATGATTTATTTCAAGTTTATATTAAAAGCCTTGAATAGAGTAAATGACGGGTTTTTTGCACTGTGTAATTATGTATTTTTTTTTTTTTTTTATAAAGATCAATGATCGGTTTTGCGTGATTACGTTTATTTATGGTTTTATTGGTTCAGAATTGTTAACCTTGAAATCAGCGCGGCATTTGTGAATGTTTTTATTTAAAATAATACAACTCATTTATCAATATAAATGAGGAAGGAAAAATCTGGAGAGAAACAATTTGGTGTAAAAATTTCACAACTTTCTCTTACTACATTCAACACAATAATTACCTAAAATTGGGAAAGTTTTAGTTTCTCTTATTGTAGTAAACGAAGTTCCCTGGGTCTGAAAAAGTGCCTTAGAGAATGCTTTCTCTCTCTGTCTCTCTATCTCTCTTTCTCTCTCTCTCTCTCTCTCTCATTGTGTATGTATGTGATGTACAGTAACGCCCGAAAACAAAATATCGAAGCAAATTTGAACTTATATTTCTGTTCGGCCTGCTTCCGGCGGAAAAATGTCGTTCGTTTAGCCAGTATGCAAGTTTTCCTGGGTGATCAGCGCCGTAAAATACTGATGCCCAGGAGGTACCACTTGGAGGCGAGACCACTTCACCCCCCTGAAGTGGACAGTAATGGTACAATGAGTTCCAGCACTTTGCGAAGTGTCTAGAAATGAGATAGCCGATCAGTGGGCTAAAAAGGGCTGTTCCTTGAACCAACCGGTTATATCTGTGTCACTAAGGACTGCCAAAGCGGAAATCCCGGGCGGTGTTTGCCAATAGAGTGAACCATAAATGGTCGATGGATATGGAGGGGAAGCGCAACGGCTGCTTGTTGAGGGAAAATATTCCACATTCTTTGCCACGCCCACTGTTTGTGGCTAACTTCAGAACCCTGATTATTTGCCTTGCCACGATTATTTGCCTTGCCATCTATTTAGGCTAGGAATATTAAATGAAATGACATGTCCTCTTTGCGAGGAGGGAGTTTTTGACGCCAACCACTTAAAGAATTGTAGTAAATTGGGTGAGAGTAAAGCAAACTTCAGTTACACAAAAGCTTCTATAAGATATTGATTTGCTCGAAACTTAATTGCCGATAAGCAAGTAGTATCCGGCGTAGGGTTAAAAAAAAAAAAAAAAAATATTTCTGTTTGGATATCACCATGGGATCCGTCCGACAAATCAGTCAAAATTCTTCAAACTGTACTGAATCGTTTTTTGTTTTTTCAATTTTTTGCGATATGCTCGGAAATGCCTCCCAACGGTTTCTTTACACTTTATTTTTAACTGCACCATATTAAGAGCTACAACATTTCTCCGAAAAAAAATTCAGTTATAGGAGCTTTTCGGATAGCGGTGGGGTTATGTTTTTCTTTAAAGTGCTATTTTTATATTTGTTTTATTTCATTTTTACTTTCTCTTACTCCTAGTGGAAGTATTGTAATCGTGTCAAATTTCGATATCGAGTTTTTCAGCGGAAATATCGTTTTGAGTCCCCTGAAGTCCAAAACGCGGTTTTTAGCAAATGGTCTCTGTGTGTGTGTGTTGGTGTGTGTGTGTTTGTTGTGTGTGTTTTAAACTGTATGCTCAAAAACGAAAAACCATAGAAAGTTGAAACTTGATATTCCGTTTAGGTATCACGTGGGATCTGACACTACGTTATCTGTCAAAATTCCTCAACCGGAAGTACCACTTTACTAGTTAGATTTTTTACTTTTTTGCGATTTTCTCAAAAAAGGCTCCGACGATTTTCTTTAAACTCGTAACATCAACCACACATACAAAGAGCAATACAACTTTTATTTGTAACATTTGCCGAAAATGCACTGTAAGGGCACTTTCTGGGGGAGTGTGGCGTGGTTTCTATCTGAAGTGCTATTTCAGTTTATTAGACAACTCTGTCATCTAAATAATGTTAATTAGAATTAAATATGTTGTTGAAATTCCGAGTTTGAAAAAAATCGGATAACCGGAAGTACGATTACTTTACCACTTTACTAAATAATTTATTCACTTTTTCGCAATTTTCTCAAAAATGGCTCCGACGATTTTTTTGAAACTTCTTACATAAACTAAACATGCAACGATCTACAACTTTTATCTAAAACATTTCTCTGGGAAAATTCTTTTAAGGGCACTTTTAGGGGAGGGGTAGGGTTAGATTTTCATCAAAGTGCTATCATAGTTGATTATACAATTCTATCATCCAAACATAATTAGTTAGAAATAAATAGATGGCTTAAATTCCGAGTTTCAAGAAAATTAGTAAACCGGAAATGCGCTTTTACTGAACAGTTTTTTCAGTTTTCGACGAATTTCATTAAATTTGGTACACAAAGTATAAAATTTGTCAATTATCATTTTGAGAACTGGAGTAAGAGAAAGTTGTATGAGTGTTTCACACCAGATTATTTTTTTCTTACTTAGGAGAATTTAAAAAAATTCATTCCAGTAAAAATCTCCGGTTCAAAATTTGTCACTATTACAATCCTTCTTCTTATGATAGCAGAAAAAAAGTTAAATATAATAAACGGGATTCATTGACGACTTACTTGATGAGAACGTAAAGAAAGAGGAATCAAAAGCTATTGTTAATATATAGTTTACATACCTCCGCATGCCCTACCACTTTTATTTCAAACGTATTTCCAGGAAAATTGATTTTTTTTTTTTTTTTTGAGGTTCAGTGCGGATAGTAAGGCCGAATTTGAAAATCGGATAACCGGAAGTGATTTTATAAAATTAGTTTTTCAAATTTTGGAATTTTATCTAAAACGGCCATAACGATTCTCTTTAAACTTAGAATGTTATCGCGCTGATAAAATCTCTCTTTTATTTGAAACTCATTTTTGGGAGTTCTGGCACATATTTGTTAGGTTAGTTGTGGTTAGGTTATTTGTTAGGTTAGTTGTGACACATGGGCGCTCCCAATACTAGTTACACTCGGTGTACGTGATAATTTCAACCATCTTTTTTATGATAAGCCCAGCTAAACGTTTGTAAACAACAATTACAATTTTAAAGAAAATTTGTCCATTATTGAATTAATTCCAGTAAGAGAAAATTGTGTATGTTTCACAATTTTTTTTATAGGTATATATAATGTAATCGTATAATTATATGGAAATAATTTAAAGTTTACGATGTAAATAATTACACATTGAACAATGTTTATATACATAATTCTAAGATAAAAAGCTTGTAACATGACATCATTAAAACAGAATTGTGTGAGGAAGAGAGGATATGCAAGATTGTTGTTTAATGTAAAAGGAAGTGCAGTTGAAGAAATATTAGCTAGAGACGACAATACATGTTAGTGAGTCACCATGAGTAACTAGGTTGCATTTCTTTTACTAATATCATTTCTACACAGTAAGAGAAAGTACAGCGTACTGTTTTTCTAATTTCTTAATTGACAATTACATATTTTGAGGCTCTTTTAACAAGAAACCAAATCTGTTAGCGACTGGTCTGTGTGAGTGTTTGCCTCATCATTTGAAGAAACTTTGCCAGAAGTAGAAGAGTTACTCTGAGAAAGTCTATGCACGTTTCACATGATTTTTTTTTTTTTTTACCCTTATCTCTTAATATTTTTAAATATGTGGATGGGTCCGTAATGCTGGATAATATTTGGGATTTTATCCGTCGTAGAATGCCTCATTTTGTTGCTAGTGACCGTCGTCAAAGTAAGGCTATTTAAGTAAGTGTATAGAGTTGTCGATACACAAAGTTTGAAGTCAACACAAGAATAAGTAACCGGTTAGAAGCCATAGGTCAGGTTGGCCTTACTTCTAAACAACGGTTGGGCAAACTGAGGACCCGCGGGACGTCTACGATCCCCGATGCGATTTTTTTTGTGGCCCGTAGCGTCTTCAAATAAAAGGAAAAATAATCACCACTAATAACCATCAGACATATATTCCGTGATAGCCTGCTTCTTTTTGAGGTCATCGAGCGGTTTTTCTGGCGTTCGCCCATCATCAGAATGTTTTTGTCAAAATAGTGTTTCTTTACGGCAAGTTTTGTATAAAGTTTTGACATTGTTTAGAAACCATTTACAAAAAAAAAGGTAAGAAATGTTTTACTCTTTTCATGGGACCTTCCTTTTTTAAAACTATAAACGCTTCCATCTGGAACAATTGGAACTAATTGATTTCCACAATGATTAAATGTTGAATATGGAGACGTAGGAATTCCAAAAATACAATTTTATTTAGTGAAAAAGTGTCCAGTAATAAACAAATTTGGCTGCAAAAATTTTATATTGCTGTACGTGTTCATGTAAATAATAATTATTTTCGTGTATGAAAATAAACAAAACAATTTAAAAGATCATTATTAACGTTATTTTGGCCGTCATGGCCGTCATGACGATTGTTCGTTCTGCGTCATTAAATCTAAATAATGGAAAATTTGTAGGCAGTAAAACTTTGGTTAGTGTCTGGCCGGACCAAGATTAAATTGATTTAAATGTGTTGAAAGAATTGTAATAATAAATTATATATTATCAAACTAAAATGTAATTATTTCTATTTATTACAATTAAAATGTATATATTAGTTGAATAATTATTTTTGTAATTATACCATATTTCTTAAACCTTAAAACATATTATATATCAAAATATTTAAGACAAATTTATTAACATTTAAACAAATAATGCGACCTGCGTCAATTTTACTAAACATCTGTTACTTCAGTTTTTTTTTTATAATTTAAGGTGCGTCAACATCTATGGCCATTGGCGCCCGAAACCTTCTCAGTGCACTGCCGGCCTCCGGACAGTGTTCTCTCGTAACAGACAACACTGTCCACCACCGGACAGTGAGCTGCAGGAGCTCGTAGGAAGAAAAAATCTAAGGGTAGCACAGCTGGCCTCGAACCCGGGTCCTTCGCGTGGAGTCCAGTACGCTAACCACTTAGCTATTCCCTTCACTTAACTTTGACACTGCTATTCTTAACGATCATTTCAGCAATATGTACGAGTTTTTATATCAATAATAATATTAATAAAAAATAAAATGTGTTGCCAAAAATTTCTATTTTGAAGAAAATCAAGTTGACTTGAATAGTGACTTTATTGAGGTGCCCACTCTACTCCCAGACCTATCTTCGGCAGTTTCTGAGGAAGGCAATCCTAAACATTTGACAATATAATTTTCTAAAGTTTAAAAGTTTTTTTCTTTTAACCCCGACCAATATAATATTTAATAAAAATATTATATTTCAAATAAAAATGAAATGAGTTTATAAACGAAAAAATAAATAAAAAAATGTTTCACCTAATAAATTCAATTCAAATTCAAGGATATTTATTAGTAAAAATATAAAATATCATTTCATGAAGATTATGTTTCCTTAAATATCCGTTTTTTTTTTATTTAATACGGTTACCGTCTTATTTTCATAACTAATTTGCCTTAAGGTTCCCTAAAAAAAAAAAAAAAATGTTTTTTTGGCGGAAGAAATAAATATGACAGCGCTTTAGACATATTAATTATTATATTCTCCATAATATTTATTATTTAGCAAAAAAACCTTCAAGGAGATTAACAGACAAAACTTGACCTATATTCCATTGTGATCACAGTTTGCTTGTTTGAATTTTTTTTCATTCTAGCAAAGGTTAGAACGAAAACTTCTCGTTCATCTTCTTAATCGAACAAAATTTTTGCTGTGAAACATTAACACGGTTTTCCTTTACTCCAATTAATACAATTTCATTACAAATATTCTTATAAATTGTAACGCTTACAATGTTTTATTAACCTGTTAATCGGCAATGGCCACAATGCTTCTGCTAATACATCAGTTAAGTTTTAACCGGTCCATTTACTACTAGGAAAATTCTCATAAAGTATTTCCAAACTCTTCGCTTTGAGGGTCATCAAAACTTTAATGGAACCTTCTAGATACTAATATGTAGATCCATGACTCGCTGCCGTATGTCAGAATGGCCAACTTCGTTCTCTCCCTAAGCTCTTACTAATTTCACACTTTCTTCAGAGTGTTTATACTGTCTTTTTGATTTCTCTCTTTATTGATATTTCTTCTTAAATATTTTATTATAATTAGCGATCACTGTGTTTTCTGTGCATAAATAAAAACATCATGGCCACTGGTTTTCTATTAGCGCTACTGATAATAATTCGTGACAGTTTTTCTAGAAATAAAACTTTATATTTTTCACTTAAAAACGACCTGGATGACTGGGAAACCCTACAGGTTCAGACCCTTTGGGTTGTCCCAGCTAAATATATTGATTTCTTCACGTCACAATTTGAAGTTTATTTCTAGAAACTTTCTAGACCTCGTTATTTCGAGATTCATGCACTTGTTGAGGCAGGCAACCAACAGCCAGAATGGATTGAAATATAACAAAGTCATAGAAGTAGGGAAGCCAACTATAAAACTTATATTTGTTAACGTGTTAACCTGTCTAACTACTATGACTTTTGGAAATTGTTAGGACTGACAGGGTACATACTAGGACAGTAAATTACCCACCTCTCTCTGCCTTTCATTCGTCCCGAACCTGTGTTGGCATGTTCTCAGAATATACCGATATATAGCTCTCTAACTTCCAGGCATGGGCAGCTACAATGCATTCAACCGTAGCGATAAACTCAGTGGGTTACCGGCACTCCAAAATCACGGACTTCTCTTAGGCGTTGACGATGCCCCACTGAACATTGTGTTTTAAAATATGTCTACAGAATGGGATTTTATTTCAGATCCTTATTATTACAGTTGATGATGCAGAGGAGGAAACACCTATTAGTCTTCGTATAGGTTGTAATGTTTACTGGGATATTAGATTCAGTACGGAAGAGCTAAGGTTTTGTAAGGGGCTGTTGTGAGTCCAAGATATATCAAGCCAATACAGGATTTTTGACTTAGACGGATTACTGTTGCTAATTTTCCTAGTGCATTGAATAATGCTTGGTACCCCTCCCCCCAATAAGACGATTAATAATAATCTTTATACTAAGGTGAAATACCACGGGGAGGACCCGGATTCGAGTCCAGCTGTGCTACACTTACAATTTTTTCTTCCTAGGAGCCTCTACCGTCCGGTGATGGACAGTGTTGTTTGTAACGAGAGAACACTGTCCGGAGGCCGGCAGTGCACTGAAAAGGCTCAGGGCGCCAATGACCATAGATGTTGACGCGCCTTAAATAAATAAAAAATAAGGTGAAAGACAATTTCAATTGGTTTAGTCGGTATAAAGGTATCCCCTAACGTGATAATAAGAAAAAAATCGAAACAGGTGACGAGGAAACCACAAGAAAAGATGAAACTCCGGATGATGCAAGCTATATCACTTTAAAAAAAAAAAATTAATTTTTTATTTATATTTGTTTATAGATTGCAATTAGCCGTTAGAAGGAAAACCGACAATGCGCTAACATGGGAATACCATTTTTGATAGTAAAAAAAATAAAATAGAAATAGGAAAATACCGATAGAAATAGATTTGGTTTTAATAATTTTTTCATGACGTTGCATCGAAAATATCAGAAGTAAATGCAAATAATATGCAAAAATGCAAATCATAAAAATGTGATAATTACTTTATGTAAAGGGAATCAATTTTAGCCTTGCAATTATTTATTTTCTAGTTTATTTTTTTGTTTATCAATTAAACGTTAACTTTCAAACTTCTTTAAAATAAAAAATTTCATTTTTTAAAGACTAAAAATTCTCCAACAAATATTGTCAACCGTCTTTAATTTTGAATAATAAAAAAAAAAATGTCTGGTATGAAACACTTACTTGTCTTTTTCTTACGCCAATTAATACAATAATTGAATTATAATTTAATAAATAATTTAATTAACAAATTCGTCTTTAAAATTGCAATGTTTCCAATTCTATTTGGGCTGGCCAAAAAAAAAAGATGGTAGGGAATATCTATAGTTGTTTAACTGAGAGACTTGTGAGGAGCAACTGCTGTAAATCCAACAAACCTTATGCAGCTTAACTTTAAACCTAATTGGCAGACCCTCAAAACATATTTATTTATTTATTATTTATTTGTTTTCGGGGAATTCCCCATACATTTTAGAGTCAATACTCATTACTATTTACATATTTACAAATATTAAAGCAAAAGCAAAATGAAAGAGACTGAAAAAATAAAAGATACCTGCTTACAAATAACATAGAATCAATAAGTAAATAGATAGCAGCATGAAGTGAAAATAAGCTTCCACAGTAAAATTAAATTAGATAATCATAAACTACAGAAATTAAGATGAAGTAAATGGCATGCAAAGTAAGAACAATTATAAAAGCAAAAGAAAAAAACTAAAAACAAAACATGAAATAAAAATTATGATTTTGAAATGAAAAAAAATTATATAATTATCAAGATTATTAAGATGAATTAAAATAGTTATATTAGCAACTATTATAATCACTAAAATTCTATAATTAAAAAAATCACTATAATTCTAATACAGAATTATAATTATGATTATAATTTGGGTTCTGCTGATAGCAATCATTTAATCCTTTCTACTAGAGGCGCAATATCTGAGAGAGAAACAATTTATTTATAAATATTTACAAGTACAAATATAAATAAATGATGCTGCCTTAACTTAGTTAGGTTGCTGAAAACACAGCACACCGATCAATCTTGATAGATATGTAATTGTATATCACCATCTAATGGTCCTTAATAATCAATGCAACAACAGAATGATAGAAACAGAATTAAAAAAAGCATTGAATAAACACTTTGTCGGTTACAAGATTAAAAAATATCACAGAGCAAAAAAGATAAAACATGTGATTGTACACATTTACGCTTGGCGCCCCATATGCATATAATTTATGTATATTACTCAATTTTAAAATAGTAATTAGCTTGGGTAGTGACACTCTAACAAGGCAAAATTATCATTGAAATTACTAAAAAATTGTGTTTAATCATTTATGCAGAACGATCTTATTTTATGGCAATTTATGATATAATAGAATAGGTTCTGATATGGGATTCATTAATTGTGGAGAGAATATTGGGAAGGTGGACTATTGAAGTGGAGTTGACAAACGGGATGTAGCGATTACGTATGGGAGAGTAGATAGGACAGATAAATGATTAAGTGGTGGAGATCTTCTATAGCGTTAAAATTACAAACAGAGCAAATTTCCTGAGTGTTAATTAAGTAAACAGAATTAAAATATATGTAATATAATTAATGTGCAGAACTATCTAAAAGCAATTTAAAAAATAAAAAAAAGTTACAAATAAAAATGATTGGAAAATGATAGGCATAAACAATTATCAAATAATAATCAAACAATAGCGTGCCAAGTTTAAAGAAAATCGTTATAGTGTTTCGAGAAAATTCCAAGTAACACAAAAACCTCTACACCGTGCACTTGATCGATTTTCTTCAAATTTGGAATTCTATCAATGCTTCTTCTATATCTTAATATTATATAGAAAAGTACCTTACATTATACTGAGCGGGACTTTAGAAGATAGGTTGACGTCACTGTTCCCTCTGGGGCATAAATTAAATTTTCTTAGACAAATTTTTGATAGAATTCCAAATTTGAAAAAATACTAGAAGTGTAATTTTCTCGAAAATGGTCAGAATAATTTTCTTAATAACCTGGAATAGTTGCTGGATAGATAGAAACGTATCACTTTTATTTGAAACATTTTTCTGAAAAAAAAAAAAATGATTTTGCGTGGATTTGGGGGCGTTAAATTACAATTGTTATATGCAGTTGGTTCAGTGTTTTTGGTACAATCTACTGAGACAGAATATATAATCGCTTTTCTACCTGCCAAGCTCAGAGGCACTTATCCCCTCCCCCCCACCACCTCTATATATTTATATTAGAGCAAATATGTAAAATTTGAGTTTAAAAAAACTTTATCATTTATATAATAATTGTAGTAACAGGAGTGAGAGAAAGATGTGTGAGTGTTTCACACCAGATTTTTTTTTTTTTGCATTGAACAAATCCGAGACACTATTCTGTTCACTTTTAAATGATGCGCTTCACATCCACCCGGATGTGGCACCTAGCCATTACCAACTGTTTTCAGAACCAAATACAATGGTTAAAGCATGGGATAAAATTTAAGGGCTGATTTAAGGATCGATTGCTAAATCGACAAGTGGTTAAACGATCGTAATCTTACTGTAAGAGAAAGTAAAATAAACCTGTTAATATAACAATAAAAGAAGAATCATTAAAAGTAAAGAAAATTTTTAAATATGAACGTTTAACTTGCTGAGATAACTTTGCCAGATGACAGTTAGAAAAAATCCTTTTCTTATTACCCAATACTGAACACGAGTGTGTGAACTTGCAATTGCTCTCAGCAATAAATGAAATAATTGTAACTCTATGAGAATATAGTTTTTCACACAAAAACAAAAAATAAAATAAAAAATCATTCAATTAATCCAAAGTGTTGCAATGTTATTAACTTTTATTATTACGGCAATTTAATAATGTAATTTTAAAAAAACTGGTGTGAAATACAGAACTTTCCCATACTGATATTAATACAATTTAACTGATAAAGTTTCTTTAAAATTGTAAAGTTCATAAATATTTACTTTGGTTTACCGTAAAAAAAAAAAAAAAAAAATCTGATGTGAAACACTCACACAACTTTCTCTTACTTTAGTTAATATAAATCACAAGATTTATTCTTTAAAATAACAAGGTTACAATGATTAGTTTGGCTAGCCATAAAAAAAGGTGGTGTAGATTTTACTTAAACATAACTGCATTACCAGCATTAAGTTCTATGATAATATCAACAAAGCTTCTGCAAATTTTAATTTAAAATAACTGACAGACCCCCCTCCCCGATAACCCCTTCATTAATCAAATAAAAATATAATATGTTTCTATCTATGTATCAGCCCGCAAGGGGTATCTGTTGAAAGCAGTTACTTGGGAGTAGCGACCCACGGGTCACCACAGCTCAGTACTCCATGCACTTCGTCAGAACAGCACACAATACACTTAAACAACATACACGCTACACTTTACAGACAATAGGTCTGTACAGTACACAAACTAGGGTCTTCGTCCCTAGTTAATTGGCGAAAGCCAAGGGCGAAGGAAGAGATTAGCTCAGTGGGAGCACGCTGGACTAGCAACGCCGAGGTCCAGGGTTCAAATCCAGATTTTCTCTTCCTAGGAGCCTCTACAACTCACTGTCCGGTGATGGGCAGTGTTGTCTGTAGCTAGAGAATACTGCTTAGAGACCGGCTGTGCATTGGAGAAGGCCCCGGGAGGCACAATAGATCTTTCAGGCCGCAGTGTAATAATCATCTACAACAATCTACATCTATGTAGCAAGCGATTATTTGAAACATTTTTCCGGGAAAATTCATTTAATGTGCTTAAGGGGAGTGATTAGCTAAGTGGTTAGCGCGTTGGACTGCCACGCGGAGGTCCCGGGTTCGAGTCCAGTGCTACCCTTAGATTTTTCTTCCTAAGAGCCTCTACAGCTCACTGTTCGGTGATGGACAGTGTTATCTGTAGCTAGAGAACACTGTTCGGGGGCCGGCAGTGCGCTGAGAAGGCTCCGGGCGCTAATAACCATAGATGTTGAAGCGCCTCAAATTAAAAAAAAAAAAAATTTAATGAGCTTTTTTGAGGCGGGATATGGTTATGTTTTCCTCTAAAGTGCTATTCTAGTGTGTAATACAGTTCTATCGTCTATATAATATTAATAAATTATTATATGTATATTAATTTAATTAATTATTTAATATAGTGTCAAAATTACGAGTTTGAACAAAATCGGTTGAGCGGAATTGCGTTTTTACTGAACAGTTTTTGTTTTTTCCCCCCCCTCCAAGTTTTATGCGGTTTTCTCCATAAAAATACCGGCGGATTTCATTAAATTTGTTACGCTAACTATGAATACAGAGAGACCTATCACTTTTATTGGAAATTTTTTCCCCAAGAAGGTTCACTTAAGAAAGTTTGTACAATTCTCCATTTATGTAATATCAGGTGCATCAAAAGAATTTTGCTACAGTTTTAATACATACAGTATGAGAAGATTAAGACTGACAAAATGGGAGGGCGAGCCTCATTCCATGCGATCTACAATAAGAGGTCTATTGTGGATCCTCTGAGGTTGTAGCTCATCCTTCAACTTTGCCCTTTTAATCAGGCCTAGCTAAGCTAAATGAAGCTGGAGGCTTCGGGATTGCTTGTCCCCAGTTGAATAAACCTTTTCCTCATTAGACCGGCACTCACAAAGGATGAGTACCGGGGTTTCCTCCTCGGCCTTGCATGTGCCTATTCAGCCTACAATGCCCTGTTGTTAGACCACTATTAGCCTTAAGCCTCTTCGGCTATAGCTCAGTAGGTCCCTGGCAAATTTAGGTAAATGTCTTTTACAAAGAATTTAACCTGCCTCTGCCTTGGTGTTCTTTCCCACCATTGCAGATGCTGGTCTTCTATCAATCGCAGTAGGAGAATGTCGTATGAACCTTTCATATCAGATTATGTCTATTTAGTGATATCTCCTGCAGTTTTTACTTGTTTTACTGAATATGTTACTAAAATTTAAGACGCGTATTTTTCACATAATAATCAGCAACACATTTAAAAATAATAAATCACGTAATAACCTGACTTAAAAAATAATAAACAAAAGTCAAAAACATTGACATAAGTTGAAACACACCTTCTTTTTTTTTAAACTTGAAAAAAAATTGTTTGGAGGTCATCAAGACTTATTACGTCAAGAATGTTGACCAAAGAAATATTTCATGAAGTTGGTGAGGAATGGATGAATGAATGGAAAATATATGGGACCTTTTGCGGTGTTTGTGTTTTGTATGTATGTTTTGTTTTGTTTTTGTTTTTTTTTATCACGGAAGAAATTGATCCTACAAAATATTCCATTATAAAAACTCATAATAATATTCTTGTTAGAGAATAAATACGGCTGGACCAAACTCATGGTCGAACAGATCAGAGAGAAATAATTATAGCCTATTCTTATTTATGCCACATAAAATATATATTTATTTGCTGTTTATCTATTGTTGTATCAGGATTTAGTGGATTATGATAATTTCTTTTTCTTTTTTTATTTTATCAAAATGCTAAAATTATATTTATGAATTATATTTTATGTGTTTATATTGTCAAAATTATTATTCCTGCGAGCTTCTTACTTTCTGCTATTCCCTGATAAGACGAAGTACTTTAAAGCTTACTTTAAAGAGCAGTATAAAACAAACTATTTGTCTGATCAAATTCACATTTGGTATTTACTATTGCAACAAGTGTGCCAACATAACAAAACAGTAATTTCATTTGTAGCAATGCCATCTATGGGCTAGGGTTTCACCTTCCCCTACTAAGAGAAAGTCGTGTGAGTGTTTCAAACCAGATTTTTTTCTACCCTAAAAATCCTCCAGTCACAGAACTTTTTAAATCACTTTTTCCAGCAAAAACTTTTCTGATATATCACAAAGCTTTCTCATACGGAGTTTTTCGAGTCAGATGTCTACTGCCCTTAGTTATCTCATACACAATAAATTAATCGTCGATCATCTAGAACCAGATTGTGTATCTTCTTGATATGTTCTTCGGTAGTTGCAATTTTTGGCCGTCCTTCACGTGAATCATCTCCAATCGATGTACGACTCTATATTTTGTTGTGTTTCATAAATTTGCAGCCATTCATAGAAATATATTTTCTAAATTCATTTTTATTTCTTTGCTGTTATAGATACGGCGACCTCAAAGCTAATAGGGAACATGGCTTCTGGACTATCAGAGATTCCGACATATATTCATAAATTTTTTTATGAGAAAGGAGGTATAATAAAATTTATTTTTATTGCTTATAACCTTTATATATATATATATACATAGCATACACTTCTAATTAACCGATTTTCTTCAAATTTGGAATCAAAATTAGTGGGAGAATCGTATAATTAACACTTAAGAGCAATGTTCAGTAACCTATGAACCGCAGGTCGTTTAGTGTGACCATTTCAGCTCACCCATCTTTTTAAAGCTTTCAATAATCTTTTTTTAGCTGAATAAATTTTAATTTTAGTATAAATTAAATAGTATTAGCCAAATTTAATAGAAAAGAGTCTTCTGCGTAGAACGAAAGGGAACCAGCAATCACTGATTGCATTTTCTTTCTATTATATTTTTTTGTTTTTTATTAAGGCAAGCGCCTTAAATTAAAAAAGCGAACACAACACCTGTGGTCATTATCGCCCGGAGCATTCTCAGTGCATTGCTGGCCTCCGGACAGTATTCTCTCACTACAGACAACACTGTCCATCACCGGACAGTGAGCTGTAGAGGCTCCTAGGAAGAAAAAATCTAAGGGTAGCACTGGACTCGAACCCGGGACCTCCGCGTGGCTAACCACTTAGCTAATCCTCTTTCTACTATTGTTTCCATTTTATTTTGGGTGTGGGTTGGGAGAGAAAGTCACCTGTAAACCATATTGACCCGAAACAAAAACAACAACTTGAGGAAGAACTTCATTTTAGAACAAAAATTGATGAGAATCTTCTGCATGAAAATTTATAGATTATAAAAATATAAAACAAGAAACGTACTTTCGGATTTTCGGACAGAAATTTTCTTGGCGGATGTGCAGACAAAATATCAATTTTGAGCTGATCGCGATTTTTTTTTTTCGTTCCCGCATAAATAACAAATTTTTGTTCGTATTCACAATAACCATGTCTTTGCTATATGTATTTCAAGGTGAAAAAAAAAACTGAAACTTTCAAAAAGTTAACACGACTCGCAACACTTCCTTTTTACAACAGTATAAAAAGGACCCGGCTGCATGTGACTAACAAAATTACCCGTTGTTATTTATCATAAATTTGCAGCCAATTCATGGAGATATATTTTTTTCTAAATTCATTTTTATTTCTTTGCTGTTATAGATACGGCGACATCAATGCTAATAGGGGACATGGCTTCTGGACTATCAGAGATTCCAACATATATTCATAAATTTTTTTATGAGAAAGGAGGTAAATTTTATAATTTTATTGCTTATAAAAATAATAATATTAAAGAACGCCAATAATATTGAATCAAAGCCATATAACATTTGAAAGTTAATGCCACAAATCATTGTGGACAACCTGAAGTTGCTTTTTTCCTTTTTATTTAACATTCCCAAACTGCCGCTCCGATTGTTTTACTAATCAGGTTTTTCTCGATTGGAGAGATTAGGCAATTATAACCATGTAAGTTGCAATAAAAGAAAGACGTTTGTTGTGGTGGTTGGTTCCGCAGAGCTGGAAAGGGGGTTGCGTGAAAAAGTGAAAGAATGACTGGAATTTCTTAATTCTCTGGAACTGGAAAAACTTAACTTAATTATATAAAAAATCGTTCAATTTTAAACGAATGAATGACTTTTAAATGTTAGTTTAATCGTTGTTTAATTTTATTTAGATTTATTTTGTGTATCTCATTTTTTATTTTGTATATTCTTAATATTTTGGTTAGTTAATTGTGAAGTAAGTCTCCCTCCAACAACAGAGTTTAAAGATTAGACCCCCGCGTGTTGCGTCCACTGTAAGAAAAGAATTTGCCCTTTAACAACCCAAACACGTGTTTTCCCACCCATCTGGCCACATCCCTTTACCTAGTTTAAGAGTTTAGTATTTTTAAAAATATACCTCAGTCAGTGTGAAACTAAGTTACTCTATACGAGTCTGTGTTGGCACACTGTCTGAAAAACGCATCCTGAAGATGGGCGAACGCCCGAAACCGGTCGATGACCACAAAATGAAGCAGGCTACCACGGAAAATGTCTCTGAAAAGAAAGACGTGTTTATTTTTCATGCCAGATATTTTGTATGAAGTTTAAAAATGCCCTCTTCTCCTTTTTATAGTTTAATAGTTCATTACAAGATTATGCAGAATAAAATATGAAATACTATAATTATTAGGCTTGCCTTGAAAACTGGAATTTCTGATTTAAATAAATTGCAAGCTTTAAATAGTTTTTGTTTTCTATTTTATGTTTATTTTCTTCACTTGTTTTTCCATCATCAGTTAATAATTATAGTGTTTTCCACGTGTTCCACTTATTACAGCAATAGAACTTGATTCTGTCAGAAATCATCTTTGTCTTAACTTCGTCTTTTATATTTTACGCTTACCATCTTATTTAAATAACCATTTCTTTATTCTTTATTTTTCTTTCAATTCTGATTTTCGAAATGATTATCACCATGTAATATCTTAATGATAAACATATCAAATAAAATCCGCTGTGAAACACTCACATGACTTTCTCCTGTAGCAATTTGATAATCGGTATTTTTTCTAATACGCGAATTTTGCTAATACGCATTGAAAACAAACTGTAGATAAATTCATATTCAATAAAATGCAGATTGAATGACCAGTGGTACAGGCTATCGTCTACACATTTAGAGCAGGTTACTGTTTTGAAATTAAATTCTTCTTATGTTTATTTTATTTAGTTAATTAATTATGTATTTTTCAATAATAGATATTAATTTTTAGAGAAACAAAAAAATGTAGTTTAATTTCTTTCTCCATGGGAATTTGATTTTGTAAATTCATCAAAAACTTTTAATTTGAATTAATCTTTAATAAAAATACAACTTTTTTTCTTTTTAATGTTCAAACAAAAATTTTCAAAATATAAAGATTTGCGGCAGATACAAGTGTTTGTTTATCTAAATTTTCCAACTCTTTTTGATTGTTAAAGTTTTCAAAGAAAAATTAGGCAAAAACGTATCAATTGGAAAATCTCAGCTTGTTAATTTACGTATGAAATGCCACTTCCACGGTCAATAATTCCGTTTCTTTTTCAAAAAATGAAATTGAGTTTTATTTGTGAGAGAAATATTTTCCGCTCATTTACGATAACCGTTATTTACGATAGATTTGTTTTGTCCCTTACCGTGTGATTTCTCATTGACTAGAGAATAAAAGTCCAATCTTAATATAAATCAAAAAAATCAAACAAACAAAAAATTAGTTGGCTGAGGCAAAAAAAAAAAATGTTATCTTTAAAATTTTATTCAACGTTTCGGACACCTTTGATGACCTTCCTCAGTAACTGTTAAGGAAAAATAGGCAGTTAAACAACCAAGGTGCCCGTCAAAACAACGTCGAATAATCTTTTAAAGATAAAAAGCTCTCTCTTTGGCCCCAGCCATCTAATATTTTGCTTGTTTGATTAACAACCGCCAAACATATCAACTATTGTTTATATTAAATCAAAAAATGATTTCTAAAATCGAAAAATACAAAAATCGAAGTCCTGATATGAATTTGAATAAAGTATAAATAATTATTGATTTCAATCCCTGCTTCATTCTATTTCGTAAGCATTTACTTTAAAATCCTCTTTCTCTTAGCAACTATGATCAGACCATGGAAGGTGATGATAATTCCGGACATGAGTAACTTACCATTCGTTTATATTTTACAAGAAAAAAAACCACAACCTAAACTCTTGAAAGAATTGTCCAAGGTGAGTCAAGGCTTCTGTTAGACGGCGATTTTTATTGGGTAGACGTGATCAGCATGATGAGAAAGAAAAGAGATCTCTTGAGTTTCTTTCATTCGCAACCAGATTCCATTATTACTAACTATAGCTCTAATAAATATTAGGTTAATTGCTATACATTATATCATATCAATTTCCAAGGATGTAATAAATTAATTAATATTAAACTTGTTATTTTTAATAAATTATTATTTATTTAATTAAATTGTTAATAATAAAGTAAAATCTTCAATCATGGTTATTTCTATAAATATTTACTATAGCAGAAAGTATTTATTTAATAGGTGATCATAATATCCGGTAGTAACTATAAGTGAATGCAGATCTCCTTATCACATGTTCACCTTCCACTTTTCCTGATTATCAGAGGTTATTTTAGTTTTTCTGTAATATCTAAAGTTCACTATTACGTAAAACAAATCAAACAAAATAAACGCACACGACTTGCTTCCACTGCAACACTTCTTAATTATTAGCTCACCTATTACAGTGTGGAGCCTGCGGTAGAGCCAGATATTTAGTGGCTTTTCTATTCCTCGCTATTTCCCGCTAGGGCTTTCTTTATTGGTCCACTCAATTCTTCTTATTCTGATAGCCTCTTTTATATCTTCTTCCCAAGCTCTTTTAGGCCGCTATTTTCTTCTGCTAACTTCGGCCACTACTTCATAAGCCAGCTTCCTTTATTCTATAGACGTGGCCGGACCACCTTATTTGGCCTCTCTAAATGGCTTCGTATGCCTACTCTATCTTGAGACTATCTCTAATTTTAAAACATTTCTAATTCTTTTACTGTGACTCTTAATTTTAGTATAAATTATTAAATAGTACTAGCCAAATTGACGCCTAAATTTAATAGAAAAGAGTCTTCTGCTCAGAATGTGACGTCTTGTGCGACTTATCTCAGATACCTCATTTCCATTTCTTGTATTTGACTTATTACTTTGGATATGAAGATCTAAGATTTACAAGAGTATGTTTATATTGGGAGAAATACAGAGTTATCTTTGTTCTTGGGATGCAACTTCTTTTTTGGCTAAAAATCCCGTTGCATAGCCCAGAAGAACCTTCCAGTTACACCCATCCTTTTTCTTATTTACTTTTCATTAAGTTCATCTTTTCATTTAGTTGTGCTCCCAGATATTAAACTTTGTGCTCTAAGTATAGGCATTCAGTTCTGGTTACTAGCATTTTCCTTCCTAGTAGCCATCGTCTTGTTCCTTTCGACATTTACTTTAACTTTTATTTTCTTCAACCAGGACAGAAACATCATGTTGGAGGTTCCCACAATCGGCTATGACTAGAACGTTCGCTCGCTGCAAATACCAAAATATTGAATCCTATTCTTCGCACATCCTATATTCACTATTCGTATTTCTGTACACAACTGTTTAATATGCTCTCCAATTCGATGATGAATAGCAATAGACTCAGGTTACTCCCTGCCTTACACCTTGTGTGGTGAGGAACTTCTTTGATTCCTTATTAGAGGTTTTCACATGATTTTCTTGTCTTATAAAGACTTTTGATAGCCAACTGGACCCTCATAATTTTATTACAGTGGAGAAACTACACTACCATCAAAGTATAGAGGGGTGCGTGACGTCCCAGCTCCCCACAGAAAACCCATAAAATCAATTTTCACCAAAAAAATGCCAATTATTATTATTATATAGATGTTAAAATTTTATTATATATACATTATTTTAAAGGAAAGCCAAACGTTATCTCTCACTCTCTCTCTCTCTAAAAATTTATATATAGTATTCATGTGTTTTGTAATAAAAATTTGAAACCCTTGACAGCTTTAAATCTTTTATTTAAATGTTATTGATTAACATTTAGTTATTTCCTTTACGTTTCGGCATTTCACATGCCATTATCAAAAGGTTTTTTAATAAAACAGTACATTATATCTTACTAAGTACAGTGATGATTTGTATTACTATTTGTTGTATGCTTTAGTTGTTAAATATATAAATATGCAAGTTTGTTATCACAGTTTTATTTCTTCATTACTATGCTGTTTTTATTTTTTCTATTATAGTTTAATTTATTTTGAAATGAATATGAACTGCGTTTGGATATATTTGTACCTCGTTGTTTAAATGGTGCACCACGTGATGTTGTACTGGTTTTTGAATTTTATATGCTGGTTGTTTTAAATAAATTGGACATGCTTTTACTATTATTATTTTTGGCTATTGGTTTATTGTACTATTTGGATTTTTGAGTTAGACCTTAGCTATTCGCAGTTCAATGGCTATTCGGAGTTACCCACATGAAGAAAATAAAACTCTGATAACAAACTTGCATACATATATTTAACAACTAAAGCATACAACAAATAGTAATACAAATCTTCACTGTACTTAATAAGATGTAATGTACTGTTTTATTAAAAAACCTTTTGATAATGGCATGTGAAATGCCGAAACGTAAAGGAAATAACTAAATGTTAATCAATAACATTTAAATAAAAGACTTAAAGCTGTCAAAGGTTTCAAATTTTTATTACAAAACACATAAATACTATACATAAAGTAAAATAAAACAGCCAATATTTAAAAAAAAACTCATAATCTCTAAAAATTAATTTTCCATTCTATGTCGCGCAGCCCAATGTAAACCTGCGCTGGCGAATGATGTTTTCATTTAGTTGGATATCCAGGAGGCAGGCGAAAACAATCTCGGACACGAACAACTTCATCCCCCTCCCAGAACAATTTAGTAAGCATATACAAAGTTTAAAGAAAATCATTGATTTCGTTTACGTGAAAATTGGGGGGGGGGGAATCAAATCCATTTAGACGAAAACTTTACTACTAAGTCCCCTCCCTCCCTCGGTAAGCAACTAAACACAAAGCGTCAAATTTAAATTTTGTGCAATGTTTCTGTTTGAGTATATGTAATGTAATCATTTTTTTAATGCTTAGGAAACCGTAAAACATGTACTTATAGTGATAACTCAAATTCGTAAATTTGACACGATTGTATTACATACTCGTGTAAACAGTAAAAGAAAATAAAAAAAAAAAACAAAGGAAATTTCTTAAAATTA
The DNA here is from genome assembly GCA_011037195.1 of Triatoma infestans. Lineage (NCBI taxonomy): Eukaryota > Metazoa > Arthropoda > Insecta > Hemiptera > Reduviidae > Triatoma > Triatoma infestans. The sequence goes on from JAAEAF010001702.1 coordinate 25,991, forward strand.
ACTTTTTAGTAATTTGATTTAAACTCATTATACTAAAATAGGACATTTTTGCACTTATAATTTTTAGTGTAAGTTCCTAGCCAGTAAAGTAGGTAGAAAAGGCGTTTATTGCCGTCAAATCGGAAGGGGCGTTGTTATATTACCTTCAAACTAAGCAGTCGTAGCTTGCATCATTCTTTACCTGGATTTACTATACTCTATATTTATACCACATAAATACAGTAGTATTTATATATATATATATATAAAGCTGCACTTCCGGTTAGCTAATTTTCTTCAAATGTGAAATTCTATCAATGCTTCTAATGTATATTATATGTTGAATATGTGAATGGGTACATTAGTATTCTATAGTTTCTAAAGCCAATAAATTGTACTGAAGTGGCAATTAGAGGAAAGCAACCCTCCCCCAAATAATTAATTATCCCGTGAAAACTTTTCAAATAAAAGATATATACGGAATTATGTAGATAATATACGAAGTTTAAAAAAAAAAAATCGCAAAAAAAAAGAAATGGGGAAAAAAAATTCAATAAAGTTGCACACTTCCGGTGGTTGAATTTTGCCGGAAACTTTCGTCTCCAGATGCGATAGTGGTAATATTAAACAGAAACTTAGATAAAAAGAAAAGACCGCTTTTAGCTAGCACTCCACTAGAATTCTAAAACAAGAGTAATCAAAAAACATTAACGCATAACTAGTTTATGATAGCGTAAAAATTCTAGCTTTTGTCCTTGAGAAACAGTCGGCCACCTGGTAACAATAAATATAGTGATTTTTTTCATTCAGTATCCTGCCCGGCTCTTTCTTCTAAAGAAATGAGAAAAAAGAAAAAACTAAAAACCATTATCTACACACACATGGTTCTACATTAATAGAACTATAATAAAACTATAAATGAGGAAATATTTTTTAAAAAAAAAGAAAAGATACCGTTAACAATTTAAACATAAGAAAAAATTCTATTCAAATACGAAATAACGCATTATTCCTGATCTTCCCTCCCCGTCATATTTTAAACTCTTTATGTGGGTGTGTGTGTGTGTGTGTGTGTGTGTGTGTGTGTGTATCTCTATGTTAAAACATTAGTTTCACTAAATTTACATACATATTTACCTATTTCTGAACTGGTTGTTTCAAATATAGTTAATTTATTTTTTAATAGCTCAGTTTCTTTTTCTCGTTAACCTCTAGGAACAAGCTACTAAATTTCAAAGAAATTTATGTTCAATAATCATTTCCCTTTATATTTTCTTAAATTGTCCCGGCTTTTTTTTTTTAACAATATTATCGTAGTTTCAAAGAAATGAGAATATGAATAGTAAATTATAGCACTTTAGGGATTCATTGCTTTTTACAGAGAGAGCATAAATTTGGGTCAGAAGGGGGCCGACATTTTTTTTTTTTTTTCTAGAGATGGTTCGCCTTTCTTCTTTAATAAATCTAATCGCATAAAATTTAATAAAATATTGCTAGATTTCAAGTATCTAAATCTGTCCAGTGTAATTAAATTATACAACCTGGTGATTCACTAATTATAGAATTGATATAAATTCGAGGTCATGCAATAAATAAAACGATAAATAACCATTAGGTTATTTATGCCTAGTGTTAAATAATGATTCTGTGATACTATTAAATTCACGAAATTGAGTTTTTTCCGGACATTGATGTTTTGTGGTCCCCCCAATATGAAAAATGTTGTTAACAAATGGTGCATTCGAGGTGTATGTATGTGTGTGTGTGTGTTTGAAATAAAATCTCTCACAAACGAAAAAGCGAGAAAACAAAGCTCAAACTATAGTATTTTGTTAAGATCAGGGGTCGGCAACCTGCAATTCCGGTGGCGCATGCGGTTCTTTTAATGCAGATTTGGACAAGAAAATTATTGGAGCTATTTTTGAAAAAATTGCAAATGTAAAGTAGAGGAAGTAAAAAAAGAAGTAATTTAGAAAGAGCAGAAATTGCAAATTTCCCTTAGAAATTACATTGTAATTAAACTATTACGACATAATAATAAATAAGTGCAACATTGTAAATTGTTGAATGTTCCATCAAAATTAGACTAACAGTCCTCAACTAACATCTTAATTTATTATTTTATCATAAAACAATAAAATTTACATGTTTATTATTTATTTTCTTTATTGTTACAGATCCTCGATCAAATGATTTATTCTTGATGAGTTCACCAATACCAATCGCCATGTTATTGTTTGGTTATTGGTATTTTGTTACAAAACTGGGCAAAGATTTGATGGAACATAGGAAACCATTTAATTTAGAAAAAGTTATGGTTGTATTCAACGTTGGACAATCGATCATCAATGGAATGATGGGTTTTCAGGTAAGTGAATTTGTTTTTTCTAGCCCCCCCCTTCAAAAATATCTTCTTTTTTTCAATATTGATGTTTTGATCATTGTTTTGGTGAGTTCATTTTCATAATTGAGTTAGGTACCTCGATGAATGATATTTGTGCTAATTGATTATGAGCCCATTGTTACTTTCTCTTATAAGTAACTCTCTAATACTCTCTAATATTGCGCACCTCGGAAAAATTGGGCATCTTGGCCAAGAGGCTGGGATCTCGTTGAAACATTCAATGAGTATTTAGAAAAAGGCTTTGATTTACAGGTTTTACAACGAGTTCTAAAATATCCTCTTGGTAACTCTTCTCATAAGTTTTAACACTTTCTTCACTATAATGGATTTCTATGGTTCCCCTGATAGCTCATTCCCCTCCAAACCATAACAGAACTCTTTCAACTCTTCCAATCACTTCCTGCGCTTCTTTCAAGTTGTATGCTTATATACCAAACAAAAAATGGAAAACAAATTATGTTCGTATTTTCAATGAAAATATTTAAATAAAATTTGATTTGATCGCAGTACTACATTTACAGCAATAAAAAAAAACTGCCAATACCTTTTTTTTTCTCCCATTAAGGTATTTCCCCATCACGCACATAAAACATAATTAATATCCTGAATATTTGAGTATATGAACCACAAATGAATGACTCGTATCTATTCTTTTTATACATTAACCGGAATTGATCTTTTTTTGGAAAAACCGATTAAAGATTATTGAATTTTGTAATTTACCAAGGTTAATAAGAAATTTATAAAAAACTGTTGTCAGAACAATCGTAAAAGAAAAAAACTCTTTTGTAATAAAAGCTTTAGAAGGCGAGCCAGTTCTTTATTTGTTATAATTATTCAAAACTTATAACATGGCAGACGTTTTACCAGGCCGTAGAATGTCAAGAATGTATTTTTGTAGGTATTTTGTCATTGTGAAATAAAGCATTATTATTATTATAACTTATAACGCTATTCTCGTCTGATTTATTTTTTTTTGTTAATATTATCCTTGTATCGAAAATTATATCTCGCCTTATTATTTATTTAATATTAATAAGAAAATATCAGCCTTGGGGTGAAAATCAGGGCGGGGCCGATAGACCTAAAAGTTCTATTGAAAGGTCAAAACAGCAAATCCCTTCTGGACTGGATAGATTTCCAAAACTTTCTCCTTAAAGATTAATATTAGTGTTTCCGCAATCCCATAGGAGGGGGACGGAATACTAGCCATTACTTCAAGGATCTTTGACATTTCTGCAGGTTTTCCTGTCTAACAATATCTACACTAACACTACATACACATTCGATCCGCAGAAGTAGTTGATATGTGCAGTTGTTTGGGATTTAGCACATCTCTATTGGCAACCTACTAAACAATCAAGCATCCACAAGTATATCTATCCGCAATCGTATATTGTACTGCTTTTATAGGCCTTGTCTACATTCTGTAGTAAAAATGCCAACAATTAAGGGGAGCCAAACAATAGATCTTTCGGGTCGCAATGATTTTGGTTTTATAACTCGTACTACATTTGGATAGACAGAGTGACCGAACGAAGGATGGTGATCTTGGTAAGCGTCATTTAGAATGTTGTAGCACTGGTTGACGTGAGACACTTAAAAAGCGATATGGCTAATTAGAACTCTAAACTTCCGAATTTGGTTCAACCATTCGCTCTACAAACGTCATAACAATATTTTTATGGGACATTTGATTTTTGAGGTTTTGAGGGAACTACAAAAGCTAAGCTTTCTTCCTTGATGCTACTTCAGTGTAAAAATCTATTAATTGCGTAATAGTTACTGGGAAAAGTGATTAGTGAATTAACATGAACAAACCAACTCAAACTTAAATTTATTGTTTTGAGTTGAGTTTATTTATTGACTCAAACTATTATTTTACTAGTAAAGGAAATAGGAATTACTAGAGGGTAAAGTGATGTTATTGTAGCGGATATCGTTGGCTGTATCCGCTAGTTATGTGGCTAGTTACAACTCTTGTTTGTTCCTCCTGCAGATTAGCTCATTTTTTTGGCTAGCAAAGTGAAACTTACAAAGCTGAATTCGAGACTTGTTAACTCTTCAAAGATGATCTGGCGGCTCATGTTTACTTTTTAAATTTTTTCAGATGACTGATTGATTAGCCCTCAGCTGGTCGGTCGTCTTTTTATTCAATTTCTCCTATAGCTTGAGACAGGTTCCAAGTGGGAGATCTCTATCGAAGATGATTCCCATTCGCCAAAGGGGTGTGACAGGGGAGCTAATGCTTAATCAAAATTTGATGTTTAAAGTTTATTACTTCCTTTTATAACTATAAGAATTTGTAATAAATCGTGTGTATTTTACACCAATGGCTGAGGTCATTATGAAATCAAATTTGATAAATTAAAACAAACCTTTTGACATAATACATTGATTATAACAGTTTTTAATTTAGTCATGACCTATATAAATAAAATTAATGGTAATGAATCTAAAATTTATGCATATTTTGAAACCTGCATCTACTAATTCCTTGAAAATCGTGGTTTTTTTACTGTACTTCTGGCACAGGAAGTATTGGGATCTTGTCAAATTTTCCTTGGAGTTTTCCTTGAGTACGAAACAAATTTTTTTAGCGTGTGGTTCTTGTGTGTGTGTGTGTGTGTGTGTAAGAATGAGAGAACAAAATATCTCAAAAATGAAAATTCGGAGGTAGCTTAAACTTTGTATCCCATTTAGTATTATCACCGTAATTGACACCAAATTTTCGGAAGAAAACCATTAACCGGAAGTACGAATTTTCTGATTTTGGTTTTTCGCGATTTTCTCGAAAAAGGCTAAAACAATTTTCTTTCAACTTTGTATACTATCTACATACTTTTATTCATGTGCGTTTAGATGCGGCTGATAATGCAATTATTGAATCCAGTTTTTGTGTGGTGAATTGGGATGGTTCCATTTCACTTTCTTCCTTCATGTTACATCGGTACAAAAATCTATTATTATTATTATTATTATTATTATTATTATTATTAGTCGAAAGAGGGGAAGGCAACCAAACGAATAGGTTTTTGAGTTTTTTGGAATTATCTCGAAAACAACTTTAACGATTTTCTTTTATCAAACATAGAATGTTAAAGACATAAATCTATCACCTTTATTTGGAATACTTTCCCAAAAAATAGGGTTTTGGGTATTTGAGCAAATTTATAGCGTTAAATATCAAGTATTATTCTTATGGGTTTGGTTCAATGTAATTGACGCCGTCTTCATTTCAAATTTTATATGGGGATTGGTTCTGTTATTGGTGCTCCCTTCTGGACTGGGTGGGCGCCCCCAGCATCTCTATATTTATATTTGGACAAGTGAATAAAATTGGTAGTTTAAAGAAACTAATGTTCTCACAGAACACTCCCCTCCCAAAAGAAATAATTTTCTTGGGAAAAAGTTTAAAATAAAAGTGATAAGGTATTTACGGTCGCAATCGTTCCTATTACTAAGCTCAAGAGAAAGTAAAAAAAAATCCCTTATGGGCATTCATAAATTACTACAAATTATTCACCATTCTAATTAAAAAAAAATCTGGTGTGAAACACTCACACAACTTTCTCTTACTCCAGTTCTCAAAATTATAATTGGCAAATTTTAAAGTTTGTGTACCAGATTTAATAAAATTCGACGAAAACTGAAAAAACTGTTCAGTAAAAGCGCACTTCCGGTTAACTAATTTCCTTGAAACACGGAATTTTGGCCATCATTTAATTCTAATTAATTTTGTTTGGATGATAGAATTGTATAATCAACTATGATAGCACTTTAGAGAAAAACATAACCCCATCCCTCCCCTAAAAGTGCCATTAAATGAATTTTCCTAAAGAAATGTCTTAAGTAAAAGTTGTAGATTATTGTATGTTTTGTTTACTGACTATTTGCTAAAAACCACTTTTTTGGACTCTGGGGACCTCAACACGGATATTTCCGGTGAAAACTCCATATCGAAAATTTGACACGATTACAATACTTCCTCTTACTAGGAGTAAGAGAATGTAAAAAAAAAAAAACGGCTCCACTGATTTTCTATAAAACGTTGTTTAAATGTTTTTTGCGGGAAAATTCATTTTAGGGCGGCTAAAGAGTGATGGGTGAGGTTAGGTCATTGATTCGAAAGTGCCATTTCAACGCATTATACGATTATTCTGTCTATATAATATTAACAAGAATTACAATGCGTTGCCCAAATTTGGAGTTCAATTAAATCAGTTTACCGGATGGTTAAGATATTTTTGTTTTTGCCTAAACGAAAGCACTTATCAACATTTTCGTTAGATGCGAAATTTTTATATGGGTAATGCACTATAAATAAATAAATAAATAATTGAGAATTACGTCAGTAAGAGAAATTTGCAATAAGAGAAAGTTGTGTGATGTTTATCATGTTTTTTTTTTTTTATTAATCTAGACTCTGCGTATGTATCAAAACCTTCGATTCTATTTATTTATCATTTCTTGGTATAACAAGGAAGCGAATATTCTAGAACTATTCTATGGAGTTGTTAAAAGGTCCTTGAGTTGTTACTAGTTTTCTCATTAAACAAACAGAATAGAAAAATTGTATGACGTCAAAAAGGATTTGCATTGTTAGAAACTATTTGCGAAGAATGGGGAAAGAAAAGTAAACATTCTTAAGGAAACCGGTTCCTTTTTTTTTTATTTCCTTTCTTTTCTTTGTTTAAGTTGTCAGCCATTAAAATTATTTAAACTACAACGGTTTAAGTTGCAAAATTTTCAGTTTCAAATATTATATTAATCATTTCACATTTTGTTTTTGTTTTGTAAGGACCGTCATGAAAATTACATGATTTTCTGTTGTGGTGGTTGGTTCCGCAGAGCTGGAAAGCATCAGAGACATTTTCCGTGGTAGCCTGCTACATTTTGTGATCATCGACCGATTTCGGGCGTTCGCCCATCTTCAGGATGCGTTTGCCAGACAGTGTGATAACACAGACTTGCACAGAGCAAATTCAGTTTATACGCTCTTCAGTTTATCAATGGAAGACGACAATATCTAACTATATAAAACTGTATTAAAACTAAACTCTTAAACTAGGTCAAGGGGTATGGTCAGCTGGGTGGGAAAACACGTGTTTGGTTTGTTAAAGGGCAAATTTTCCTTACAATGGAAACAACATGTGGGGATCTAATTTTTAAACTCTAATGTTGTTGGAGGGATTTACTTTACAATTAACTAATCAAAATAAAATATACAATTTATAAAATAAATTTAAATTAAATTAAATAACGATTTAAACATACATCAAATAAAATTAAGCGATTTTTACAATTAAGTGAGCGGTCTCCTAGGTGTCGGTGGCGTGACAGCTTCAATAGATGTAGGTAGTGTGACGTGAAGTGTCTCCTAGAGTAATGAAACGTGACAGCTTTCCTAGATGTAGGTAGTGTGACGTGAGCGGTCTCCTAGATGTAGGAGGCGTGATGTGAGCGGTCTCCTAGAGTGATGTGACAGCTTCCCTACATGTAGGTAGTGTGACGTGAGCGGTCTCCTAGATTAATGAAATGTGACAGCTTCCCTAGATATAGGTAGTGTGACGTGAGCGGTCTCCTAGAGTAATAAAACGGGACAGCTTCCCTAGATGTTGGTACTGTGAGGTGAGCGGTCTCCTAGATGTAGGAGGCGTGACAGCTTCCCTAGATGTAGATAGTGTGACGTGAGCGGTCTCCTAGAGTAATGAAACGTGACAGCTACCCTAGATGTAGGTAGTGTAACGTGGCGCTGTCCTAGATGTAGGTGGCGTAACAGCTTCCCTAGATGCAGGTGGTGTGACGTGAGCGGTCTCCTAGAGTAAAGAAACGTGACAGCTTCCCTAGATGTGGATAGTCTGACGTGAGCGGTCTCCTAGATGTAGGTGGCGTGAAGTTTCCCTAGATGTAGGTACTGTGACGTGAGCGGTCTCTTATATATAATGTAACGTGACAGCTTCCCTAGATGTAGGTAGTGTGACGTGAGCTGTCACGTTATATTATATCTAGGAGACCGCTCACATCACACTACCTACATCCAGATCTATCAGAGTAATAAAACGGGACAACTTACCTAGATGTAGGTACTGTAACGTGGCGCTCTCCTAGATGTAGGTGGCGTGACATCTTCCCTACATGTAGGTAATGTGAAAAGAGCGGTCTCCTAGAGTAATGAAATGTGACAGCTTCCCTAGATATAGGTAGTCAGACGTGAGCGGTCTCCTAGATGTAGGTGGCGCGACAGCTTCCCTAGATGTAGGTAGTGTGACGTGAGCGGTCTCCTAGAGTAATGAAACGTGACAGCTACCCTAGATGTAGGTAGTGTAACGTGGCGCTGTCCTAGATGTAGGTGGCGTGACAGCTTCCCTAGATGTAGATAGTGTGACGTGAGCGGTCTCCTAGAGTAATAAAACTGGACAGCTTCCCTAGATGTTGGTAGTGTGACGTGAGAGGTCTCCTAGAATAATAAAACGTGACAGCTTCCCTAGATGTAGGTAGTGTGACGTCAGCTGTCTCCTAGAGTAATAAAAAAAACTTCCCTAGATGTAGGTACTGTAACGTGGCGCTCTACTAGATGTAGGTGGCGTGACAGCTTCCCTAGATATAGGTAGTGTAACTTGGCGCTCTCCTAGATGTAGGTGGCGTGACAGCTTCCCTAGATGTAGGTAGTGTGACGTGGGCGGTCTCCTAGATGTAATGTGACGTGACAGCTTCTCTAGATGTAGGTAATGTGACGTGTGCGGTCTCCTAGATGTAATGTAACGTGACAGCTTCCCTTGAAAACTCTAAAATATTTGTTTCGGAAGAAAGTTTCAAACAGGAGTGTCATTATAAGATTAGTTCCTGGTTTAGCAGGTTTAGTGAAACCGATTGTGTTTTTCTGGAGACGCTAGGTGGCCCTCGAGTGTTGATGATTGGGGCAAATTCAAGAGATTTAGACTAATCTTCTCCCCACTCCAGTATAGTACGGGTACGAGACTATCTAATGAGCTCTGCTTAAGTTGTGGCGGCTAAGTTATCTTATTACTGATTTTTTAGGTTTTTCTTATTACAAGCCTTTTCAGTATTTTTCTTACATGTGTAAATATTTTCTTGTATATTAGTATCTGTATATATTTCTTGCTGCAAGTATTTATAAAGGTATACTTATATCTTATTTCTTTTAATTTGGAAAATATATGCTTTAAAATTGTTTTCAAATCGTCAGGCCTTAAAATTATAACGAGATGTTTATATGGCAATGGCCAGAGGAGTTGTTTTTCAAAGAAAAAAGAATTCTTTATTGCTTTACGTTTCGGGTACCATTGTGCCCTTCTTCAGGAGTTCTTTAGGGTAGGAGAGGAGTATTATAATAAGAACGTTGAGATTGAATTAGGATGCTCATACATCTTTCTTTCTTCAAACAAGATATCCCACGATTTACCGTCTAAACCTCAATGGATATGCGAATTAAATAAAGAAGAGATATTAGAAATATTACAGAGATATTCACTTTCAACAGACGGTAAAGTTTCGAGCCTTAGAGAAGGTTAGCAGAATTTCTTTTTAGATAGACCATTGTTTTGACTTGGACATGATAAAAAAAGTCGATGGAATAATATCCAGTTATCCAATCTCCGGTGTCCCTCCCACCTTACCGGGAACACTTCCGTTAACGTACACTATCTCTCAACCTGGCCTAAGTTACCCTACTATGATATTAGGCCCTAACTTTATTCTCCTTCCTCTTACCAAATGCCGTTCGCCGATCTTAAATTTGATAGATTGTCTGATTTTTCGTAGTGCTGTAGATTTTTTTAATTTCTCTTGGGGAACCTCGTACAATATTTAACTTTCCGGACGCAACTGTTATGTCATGCCTTCCCCTAATGTTCATTGGCACACCTTCATTGGGGCACCGCCTGAACGAATCCAATTGGACTAAATGGGAAAGAATTTGAACAAAATTTCCACAATACATTTTCCATTTTGACTATCAAGATCGACAGAATAGAGAGAAAGATCGTCGTAGCCAGGGTGATTACGAAGATATTTCTACATTTATCATAATTCTTCGTTCATTGGTGAATCGTTTTGGCAAAACCACTTTCTTCAACAAATATATAAGAATTTATTGCCTAAATATCAATTTTACATTCGTTTTGCGGGTCTATCTACCCAAGACATCCGATCTTAAATTCAAATTTTTTGACCTTTAAAAACTGTTAAAAAAAAATTGTAAATTTACATGAAAGTTTATGAAGGTTGTTATAAAACTTTTGAGTATATCAATGACGTCAACGATCGGAACTCCGACGAATTCCATTAAATTTGAAACGGTAGGAAGTAAAAATTGCTTGCCTTCGCTATCTTGAGTTAGATTTTTTATACTATTTCTTTTCTTTTTTTCATGAAGTAAATACAAAAACTAGTCTAGTCAGGAACTGGCTAATATTCTACCTTTTACCATTTTTATTGGGTGAAAAGGTCATTTAGATCTCTATGTTATTATTTATAATATTCAATGGAATTTACCATTAATTTAACTTTTTGAGCTCCAAAATTTCAACAAAGATGTTAATATTGAATTGTGATCATATTCCTTTGGTCTTGTACGATGAGTCTCATTTTGCTGGCTTACTTTGTAAACTTGATTTTTAAGTTTAATTTCTAACGAAGGTTTCAGAGAAATAGATTGTAATTTCTACTAGAAAAAAGCCTCCAGCGCTCGACGACATCTCCCTGGAAGCTATACCCTATTCTTCTTATCGTGTATTCCTTGAATTTTTTGGGGGATTTACCTCATTTGATGGACAAATTGGACTTGCATTTTCCATCGGTCATACGTCAGTTTTTTGAGAGAAAGTATTCAGTGCAGTCATTTTCTCTAGGCTGTCCTCTCACATTACTCGCTAATACTGGCGGATATCAGATCACGAGGCTATTAGCTGTAGGTTGAATTCGAGGAGAATGAAGCGGAACTAACTAACATTGTTACTTTCAACTCTAGCTCACCACAAAACACACACATATATATACGTATATATATATATATATGTATAATATACGTAAACATTGTGCATTTTCACAAAGACTAGTCGTTTTTGGGTTTGCAGAGCTGAATAATATCAGAAAATTTTATCCACATGGAAACAAAGTGGATACTTTGTCGACATTTTATTCAACCAAAAAATGAAACAACATGCGGCCTTAAGAGAAGAAGAAATCTCCTGCCATATACCCACTATGTCATACAGAGCAGTGTATGAATTGATTTTTGTCCTTTGTAAGTCTGCGCTATCACACTATTTATCAAGATATTCTGAAGATGGGCGGACGCCTAAAACCGATCCGATGCGCACTAATAAAACAGGCTGTCAGGGAAAAAATATCTGATGTTACATGCTCTGATATATAAATGATATGTGCGGACACTAATGCCAAGGGGGTTGCAGTCAATCATTTAGAAGACAGGGGCAGTAGCATCTCCATTAGACTTCTAAAGTGTATTAGTGAATGTGGAGAAAGAGTTTAATGGTGTGAGAAGATAGTGAAGTTCCATTTTTCTCTTAGGAATCACTATGCGCTGACATTTTCTTTTTGTCCCGGAAATTCATATTTTGAGATCCCTGAGCCCATGTGGGGCCAGCAAAGTCAGAAATGGATAATCGCAGAAATTTCAAACTTAATCTTTCCTTTAAGTTCTAATAGCGGGCCCAAAAAAGAAGTTTTAAGAGATGACTAATTACTAAAACAATCAGAAGACCTGATTCAAAACGTATACTTTCGGTGGGTGCTAAATCAGTTTGAAAAATGAATATGAATGCCATATCTTCTTGTAGCAGTAAGTGAAAGTAAAAAGTAGATATTAAGAGTAAAAAATCTGGTGTGAAACACTCACATAACTTTCTCAAATCCAGTTTCCAAAATTGTAATTGACAAACTTTATAGTCAGTGTACCAAATTTAATGAAATTCGTCTTGTGTTTTTATGAAGAAAATCACAAAAACTGAAAAAACTAGTTTTCAGTAAAAAGGCACTATTAGTAAAAAGGCACTTCCAGTTTACTAATTTTCTTGAACTTCGGAATTTTGGCAATTTATTTATTTCTAATTAATTTTGTCTATATGATAGAATTGTATAATCAACTAAGATAGCACTTTAAAGGCATACATAACCTTACACCTCCCCCAAAAGCCCGCTTAAATGAGTTTACCCGGAGAAACGTTACGAATAAAAGTTGTAGCTCTGTAAATGTGTAGTTCATATACTTAGTTTAAAGAAAATCGGTGGAGCTGTTTTAAAAAAAATAGCAGAACTTTGAAAAATACTTTAGGGTTACCTGATTTTCTTCCAAATCGAAATTCCAACAACATATTTAATTCTAATTAATATTATTTAGAGAATATATTTGCGTTATTAACTGAAATAGTACTTTAGAGGACAACCTAACCCCATCTCTCTCCCAAAAGTGCCCTTACATGGATTTTCCCGGAGAAAAATTATAATAATACAAATAAAAGTTTCAAATAAAATTGTAGATCATTGTATGTGTGTGTAGATAATATATGAAGTTTAAAGAAAATCATTGGAGCCATTTTTGAGAAAATTACAAAAAAGTGAATAAAAAAAAAAAAAATTTTGTAAAGTGGTACTTTCGGTTGAGCAATTTTGACAAATAACGTACTGTCGGAACCCATGGTGATACCCAAATGGGAGATCAAGTTTGAATTTTCTACGATTTTTCGTTTTTGTGCTAGGCTGTCCACCTACATAAAAACACAACGTCACAGAAACAGACACGCACGCGCGCTCTCTAACACACACACACACACACACACGCACACAAGACTATTTGCTAATGTAATGGGAGTTTATGGAGTTTAAAATTAATAACTAAATACTATTACTACTGCACTATAATTAATATATGTATACTTATGATTCTAAGGACTTGACTTAAGAGATTAAGAGACAGGGAGAGAACTCAATGAGAGACTGAGAGATAGGCAAGTGCTGATGTGTAGACTGGATCCTTAGTTGTTAACTAATCCACCGGAAGGTTTCTTCGCTCTTGAGAAGGTGATAGAATGGGGCCTCCACTCACCTTTTTTTCCTTCAATTTAGAGCCCTGTGGTAGGGGAAGTAGGATGGTGCTTCATCCCTAACTCTTGGTTGGCTTCGTTTCCTTATACGACCTTGGCCTTCCTTGCGGATACCAGGGAACGAACTAATTTGACTTGTAACATGCCATCACACTAAAAACTACTTTCTTGGAGTCAGGGGACCTCAAAACGGATATTTTCTGTAAAAACTCGATATCAAAACTTTGGCACGATTACAAATACTTCCTCTTACTATGAAAGTAAAAAAAATAAAGTAAAAATTAGAAAATAATTATGCTTTTCTTTAATAATATCTTTCATTGAGTTTTTTTACTGGCTGAAAATTGTTCTAAAACATAACTAATCACTTCTGTAATAATATATAAATATATACATATATACATTATAATCAAATAGAAACATACCTGTAGACAGTTTAACAAAGGAAAAACCGGTTCATATGTGTCCTTCTTTTTTCTTTTATTATTCCCAGACTTGCTCAAACAAACCAAAAAAAGAAAATTCAAACTTAGCTGACTGACCTTTTACAGAATACCAGCTGTGAAGAGGGAGGTATGGGAATTTTTTTAAATTTTGTAATTTTAATATTTTTATGGATGTTAGTTTCAGAAATGATTCATTTCGAAATTTTTAGATATTTGAAATGTATTTATTATTAATTATTGCATAATTTTTTAATCTGCATAATTTCTAGAATGGAACCAAATGGAAAAAATCATGTCCAAAATTAGGTTATCACCTTGCATTCCACAATTATTCCATCTTATTAATTTATTGCTGTAATGAGAAAGGTATTGTTCTGTTGTGTCAAGTTTACGAAATGGAGTTTTTATCGTACAAACATGTTTTGAAGTTATTGGAATGTATATAATGTTACAACTGGTGTGACTGTGACTGTGACTGTGTTTGTGTGTGTGTGTGTGTGTGTGTGTGTGTGTGTGTGTGTGTGTGTGTGTATCTGTATGTATGTTGCACATAATATCTCAAAAACAAAATAATCTGGTGTGAAACACACAAACACGACTTACTCTTATTCCTGTTAATTTAGAAAATGCACAATTTGTTTTAAATTTCAAATTTAACTCATTCGTCCTAACGTGAATAAAGAGGTGGAGAGGCAGGTGCCATATCAACCTGCCCAGATGGAGCGCACTAATAACATTGAACCAACCCAAATCAAATTTAAATAATTCAGGCAAAATTATTTTAAAAAATCTTTTCTTTTCTTTTTTTAATGTTTTCAATGAAAGTGAAAGGTTTATTTAACTAATCACTTTTGTAGTTTGCATTCCAAGTTTACAGGAAATCGTTATAATAGATGCTTAAAACCATATAAGTTTTTTTTTTTTACTTTATTAATTTTATTTGCAACTGCGAATTTACACGTAACAAGCAAATGAGATGATAAAAAATAACATAACAAATAATAAAATAAATAAAAACAAAACAAAACTGGAAAAAGAAAGAAAAAAAATAATACTAAACTAATAACATGACGTGACAGAATTGAATGAGGGCCATTCAACAACGACCATCATCATAAGTCGGTTAGTATTGGACACCGATGAAGTGAATTCGATGGATGCCCTTTTTTACCAAGCGATCAGGTGTTTGCGAGACCATTGGCGCTTCAGCCTTCGGGAAGGATTAGCAGGAAGTGTAATCTGTGACAGATTGCGATAGTGAAGTGGTACTTTAGGGTAAAGCTTAGCTCTACTTTTTCCCAAGAACCTCCCGGAAAATCAATTTTCCCGGACAAATGTTTCAAATAAAAGTGATAGGTATTTATTATATGTTTAAACTACATAGCATTATCACATTATCATATTATGTACATAGCATTTGAAGTTTAAAGAAAATCGTTGGAGCCATTTTCGAGAAAATCTCGAAAAATTGAATCAGAAAAGGCGCATTTCCGGTTGATGGATTTTGCCCAAAACCAAACGTTTCGTGGTCTATAGTCCCTAAAGGAAGTACCAACTTTGTGCTTCCTGCGATTTTTTTATTTTGAAATAGTTTTTCGTGCTTAGGGGACTTCAAAAAACGAATTTCCGGTAAAAACTCGATTTCGAAAAGTTGTCACTATGGCAATACTTCCTCTTACAAACAGTAAGAGAAAGTATTGCCATAGTGACAACTTTTCGAAATCGAGTTTTTACCGGAAATTCGTTTTTTGAAGTCCCCTAAGCACGAAAAACTATTTCAAAATAAAAAAATCGCAGGAAGCACAAAGTTGGTACTTCCTTTAGGGACTACAAATAGTAAGAGAAAGTAAAAATCACAGAAAACATAAACTTTATATATTCCTTGTAGATTCCATAATCCATCCGAAAATTTTGGTTATTTAATGGTTATAAATATGTATTGTGAATTTTCTCGGGAATAGCATCAATGACTTTATGTTGTCTGCATCTACCGTTCAAGCGTAGCCACAGATGTACAAAAGATGTGACTGTATGTGTAACACAAGATGGCACCCAAACTGAAAATATATTGTATTAATAAAATTCTGAATTTGTCGCAATGTTCAACTTGCAAGCAAACTAGTAACAGATAGTCAATCCTTCAATCGATACTCAGCCAAGTAACAGTATATTAATCGATTTTCCAAAAAGTCTTGAACTAGTATTGGAATAGTAACACAATAGCTCTTATAAAGAACATTTATACATTCAAGCAACAACTAAATGTTAATTAGGACCACCGCTCGCCCGCTCTTACCATAAAATACTGCTCTTAACGCGCTTGGCTAACCTCCCTTTACACTAGTCCCATATTCAGTAAACTGACTAAAATATAACTTCTGAGTATAAGTGCAGGTGTAAGTTTCCCTGTCAACCAGATAAGTTTATTTTTCCCTTTTTCGCGATTTCCTTGTAAATGGCTGCTCCAAAAAAAAAAAAGCCGTTCAGTAAAAGATGTTTCTATCCCAACCTCAAGTTTCCCCCTCCATTGTTTATATTCATTAAATGAAGGACTGATGAAAAATTAATTTTCTAAATAATTCACTTCGTTTATTGAATAGAAAAATACTGGTCATCAAATATAGGTCGGACAAGCAGTTGTTTTACCAGTACTGAATCTAATTATTGGATATTTAAGTTTTCAAAATGTTTATAACCGATGGGTCCATCAGAATGTTACAAAATAACAAGGTCATTATTCGAAACAAACACGTATAATTAACTTTTGAACAGAAAAGGTCAATATCGCGGAGCTAATTTGAATACTGGATTTGTTTAAATATTTTTTAAAAACGCTTGAGCAAAATCAAAAAATTAAATGTTCATAAAAATTACCCCTTTTCTTGATTGAGATGGTTATCCTAAAAGGATGAAGCCATTAATGAATAGTGTGTGACTCTCAATGACATTTCAGAGAAAAAACCAATGTAGATTGTAAATTTCTTAAATATTTAAAAGAATTTTGTTTTGTCTGTCATTATGTAACAGAATATTTAAAACAATAAGTGTAAGTGCCAGCAGTAAGAGAAAGTAAAAATATAAAATAAGAATTGATGAGACATGTGTAGTGAAAGAAGCAGATTGAAATAGATTTTAAATTTTAAAACTAAAATTAATTCAGTCTTAAAGGGAGAAAGGTTCATTGGCTGGAAAAAGGGTAAAACCTGGGTATAAAACACCTCAGTCTTAAAAGGAGAAAGGTACATTAGCTGGAAAAAGGGTAAAACCCTGGTACAAGACACCATGTCAAGACAGGTTGGAGAACTTAATCAGATTGTCTTTTACCCCTTCTAGAAATGACGACCAAGAAAACCATTTCTTTCACCAGTCTAAATTCGACATTCAACCAGAACATTTGTCTCAAGAAGTCGCTCTCTTAACTTCAGTGCCAGTTATATAAGTGTTTAGCATTTAATCTAGCTGAATAATTGATTCCATATATAACATAAGCATATCATTGTGATATTGGTAAAGTTACTGGATTCAATTAAAGTTAATATATTTATTTTAATCTATAGGTGTCTTCTTACTTATTTCTTAAGATACATACACACAAACCCTTTATAAAACCGCTCGTGCTACCTAATACTACAAACATACACAACACATCGCACCAATTACACATTTCACATTACGGTATACTCTAAGTGAATGTTGTCCATTCAGAAGTGGAATGTTATCTTCATTCGGAAAGGTTGTGAAACATTAATTTAAAGTTAAGCAAAGTCATATTATGTCTTCTGATATTTAGTTCTTATTAAATTGTTTTCAAAAGGTTTATTTTAAGAAAATCTACTTTATTTATAATATTTATTAATATATTTTACATATTTCAACTTAAAATTTGTTTAAAAGCGATATTGACTCTCTAAAGAATAAATGTACAACCATGGGCCACTGATTTTAGCGGATAATTACTCTTACTCCCGTTAAGAGGAAGTATTGCGATCACGTGAAATTTTGGAAATTGAGTTTTCACCGGATATAGGTGCTTTGAGACACCCTCTGAATATAAAAAAATAGGTTTTTTAGCGAATGATCTGTATGAATCACATTCACAGACCTGTGTATATTGTGTGTAAAAAGAAAACCCCCATAGAAAGTTTAAACTCGATATTCAGTTTTTGGTACCTTAATGTACGTGACAATAATGTTTTGGACGAAATCCATCAACCAGAAGCGTGCTACTTTATTGAACGGTTTTTTATGATTTCCTCAAAACAAAAAAAAAAGGTTACAATGATTTTCTTCATACTTTGTATATTATCTGCATTACATAAATACCTATCACTTTTATTTGTAATAGTTTTCCGAATGAAAATTGATTTATGTAGGTAGGTTAAATTTCATATGTTATATTGATGACTGGCGCATCCTTGTGGACTTCAATATAATCACTTATAAACCTGCTTAGTAAGGTACTGCTCCCCCTTCTTCTCTATATTTATATTTCAAGATAAATGAGTAGAATTGTTTTTGTATAATTGTTATTAATTGCAGTTAGAAAAAATCGTGTGTTTCAAACCAGATTCTTATTTATTTTTCTTCTTTTTCAACATTATTCAACACTGTATAAAAAAAATTAAACTGTAAAAGTAGTGCATATAAATAATGTCATTAATGTTAGAATAAATAATTACCTGAATATTTTAGCCATAAATGCATTGTATCATAAACTATTATTTATACAAATATTTGCCATAATCATTTCCATAGTACATATAATAATTAATCGTTAATTTATTCATTTCTTTGTTACATGTATTATCTTTTTCTATTTAACCATTTTCCTCGTCTTTACCTTCATTTTTTACTCTTTTTTTTTATAAAGGCCTGGCGATATTTTTTGTTTAAATGTGTTCTACTCTTATCAACAAACAAAATATGCGAACTTGATTGTCTCCAAGGTTGAAAACAGAGTTTAAAAAAGAAAATATTGTGGTATTCCCTTGTTCAGATAATTGATAAAACTTTTTTTATTAATTATTGTGGAAGTATGTTTTAGTTATAAGATGTAGGAAGTTTTCATGGCTATTACAATATATGTGTTTGCCTTTGAGTTGCAGGTTACAATATTATATTCTCTACCTTATTAAAAAAAAACTTGCATCTTTAATTCCTTGTGTACACGTAAAACTAATAGGACTGTCAAAAGGAACATCTTATTTTGAATTCAAATCAATAACCTCATTTAAAAATTTGTTTTTTTTCTAACGCTATAACCACTTGTTATTGACATTTAAAGTCATTGACCTAAAAAAAAAAAAATATTTGGATTTTAACATCTATATCATTTTTAATTTCTCTTACTACTTAAAGAAAAAGTATTGCCAACATGTCAAATAAATCAGACATAACGAATCAGACAATTCAATAGTAAAAGATTCAATGAACTTTTAAAGTAAAGAATATCTGTATAAAAATAACGACACGTTTATTATATAGGATGGCATCACTGTCAACAGTTAAATCAGCTGTAGAGTCAATGTTTCAGCATTCATAACCTTTATTACGCATTCAGTGATAATGATCACTGATTTCTGTGGAAATAAATCGTATGAAATTTACATCCGATTACTTGAAAGCAATATGATGTACAATAGGTTCATAAACAATCTTGCGAACTTCTTCTACCAAGTGGGTTAATCAATTCAAAAATGGCAAAAACAAATGGTGTATGTATCTGAATTGCATGGTAAAGAAACGACTAATCGAGATTACCAATAAGGAGAAAGCAATTCTCTTATCTCAAAACAACGTTCACCCACATATTGCGTAATCAACGCTCTTGAAACTATAGAAAAATTAGGCTGGGAATTTCTGTTATCCTGTCCGCCTTATAGCGTAGATCACGCAACATCAGATTTTTTATTGTTTGGCGCCTTCAGGAAGATTATGATGTCAAGTTACACAACAAAGAAGAAATGAAAATATAAAATATATGTGCAAAAGTGGTTCACACTTCAAAACAAAGAATTTTTTTACCGCTGGCTTAAAAAAAAACAACAGAAAGATGGGACAATAGTATAAACGTGTTAGAGGACATTTTTCCCGGGTAAATTGATTTTTTGTGAGGTTGCGGGGGAACAGTAACGTTAAGATTTCTTCTAAAGTACCTTCCTTCAATGCTATATATGGTTCTATCATCTATATAATATTAATATTGCTAGAATTCCAAATTGGAAGAATTTCGATTAACCGGAAGTGCGATCTTACAGAATAGATTTGTAAGTTGTTTTTTTTTGGAATTTTCTTGAAAACGAGTGTAACAATCTTCTTTTAAACTTGCACACTATAAACTTATCACTTATCACTATCTGAAATATTTTTTTCCAAAAAACATTGAGTGTTTCACATTAGTTGTTATTTTTTATAAGCAGCACTTATCTTCAAATATCAGAATTTGAACTGGTTTTTAGAATCCGGAAGAACTTACAGAAATACAAAGATTATGCATTAAATACTATCCGTTCGTTTGTATGTTAACGTCCTTGATGTTTTATTTATTTAACAATAAATAGTATTTCAACCTTTTAAGAATATGTACTTCAGCTGGTATACACAACAATTTGTTATAAATGTATGGCGGCCAAAGAGGGAAGTAAGTATTAGCTAATTGGTAGCGCGCTGGACTAGCAACGCGGTGGTCATGGGTTCAATTCCAGCTGTGCTGCCCTTAAATTTTCTCTTACTAGGAGCCTCTACAGCTCACTGTCCGGTGATGGACAATGTTGTCTGTAAGAGAACACTGCTCGGCAAGCTCATATTTTACGCAAGTGTTTTTGATAATTGGTAAATCATCGACATTGTCATTGATTCAAATTAGTCTGTAATATTTTTGTAGAACTTTTTTTTTATTGCTGCAATTGGAAGTATTTGGAGTTGTGGCAGATTTTCGAAATTGAATTTTGACCGGAAGTCCATGTTTTGAGATCCCTTGAGTATGGAAAAAGTTTTTTTTAGAAATTGCTGTATTTCCTTCACTCTGTTTTTCCTACCAACAGTACCGCCGCGGATAGGGACTTTATACATATCTATCTCTCAAAATATGTACCACAATTTATACATTTTATTAGATTTAAAACAAATTTTTAAAAATTGTTCATCCCAATAGAATTTATGATTATATTGAATAGTGAAATTTGTTTTGTTAGAAGTAACGTTTTCCCAAGATAATGTATGATTTGTGGATATCTGAAGAAAAACAGTAACGTTATACTTTAAAGCTACAGTGCCACTTCCGGAAGTACTATAAATGTTCCTACTATTTATATATAGTATTAGTGTACTTTAAAATTATTGTTAGGATTCAATGTGCTAGAAGTACATCGGTTCACCAGCAGTATGAACTTTACATTGGGTGATTTTTTTCATACCAGATATTTTTTTTTTCTGTTTCTCCAAGTTCAAAAAACAAATTTTAATTATCCTTGGGCTGATCATTATCATATCATTCATGTTGACCCAGTTTTATTTATGTTAGAAAATAATTTAATTGGCCTTCTATGTGATGATTTCGTTAAATTTTTTATCATAAATAAATTCGGTGGTAACATTAGGTTTTATTACGTCGGAAGTAGTAATAGAAAATAATAACAAAACGTGTGAAATCATCAAGTAATGATTGTACAAGACTATTATTAAAACTGATATTAAAAAAAAAAAAAAATTAAAAAAAATTATTGTTGACCTTAATAAAAAATTATAATAAATAAATATTTAAAATACAAACAAGAAAGAAAATGAGAATTAGTTAGTTAACTATCCAAAAGTGTAGTGGTGACCTTGCTCTTGTGACAGGATCATCGGTTACTCTAGGAGCTACCTTGACATAGTAAACCACCTGTTGTTTCCTCAATTTTATCTTATAATTAATAATAATAATTTGTACGAATAGCTATTTTGAAATTCTTAATTTTTTGTGTTTTGATTTTTTTTTTTTTCTCCCACCCTTTAAGTTATTGTTTTTTTTTTTGCGTTTTATTATTTTCTAATAATTCTCCGCAATCATGAATTATTGCTAAAACTTGGTTGCAATGCAGCAAAAGATGATTTGGTGACTTGTTTTGTTTTTGTTTTTTTTTTTTCAGCTCGCCAGCAAAACTTGTAATAGTTAATAGGTATACAATATATGCAGTTACCATTGCAAGGCTAAAGAAATATTGTTGGAGCTGTAGAAACTGTTAGAGAAAATATCGAAAATCGGAAAAAACTTTTTGGTTTCATTCAAACTTGGAATTCTAAAAGAAACGTGCAAAAATCAGTTTACTTGGGAAATAAAAATATTTCTAATCATTGTGTTAGGCTTTTTTGTGTAGTGTTCCAGTGTTTAAATTCATGCAAAGAAAAATATCGCATAAAAATTAAAACAAACCATTCAGTAAATTCGCCTTTCAGTTGATGGACTGTAACTGAAACAGGAAACAATCTGGTGTGAAACGATCACATCACTTTCTCTTACGCCAATAAATTCAATTTAATTAACAAGTTTTCTTTAAAATTACGTTTACAGTGTTTGGGTGGGCTTGATATAAAAGGAAAAACTGATAAGATTTATCTTTGTATATCTGAGCGGACTTGGTATTACAGAGTCAAAACCAACGAAACCATACCTCTGTCAAAACCACCCAAGGTTTTTTTAGTTTAAATTTAAACCTAACTCACTGAAGTTATTTTCGAAAAAATTCCAAAATACACGAAACCCTGTACTATAAAAGCCGCATTTTCAATTAAACCGGTTTTCTTCAAATTTGGTATTCTAGCAGCTTCTAATGTATATTAGTATTATATAGGTGGCAGTACCGTTCATACATTGTAATGAAGTTACTTTAAAGGAAAAAATTAACACTATTGTTCCTCCAGAAGCCCCTAAAAAATGGAATTCCCCTGGAAATGTCTCATATAAAAGTGATACCTACTATGTATGCAGATAGTATACAGAATTTTGAAGGAAATCTTTGGAGCCTTTTTCGAAAAAATCGCAAAAATGTGAAAAATTATTTAGCAAAGTCGTACTTCCGGTTGATGGATTTGACCGAAAAATTCATATCACATGTTGCTCAGTGATAACTAAATTAAATATCAGCTTTGTGTTTCTCTTGCGGACTTTTCGTTTTTGAGATATATTGTTCAAACACTCACACACACACATAGACAAACTAGCTCAAAACGTATTCCTATATAAAATTGGTTTTGATAATTCCTCTTACAGCAGTAAGAGAAAGTGAAAAAGTAAATATATTATTGAGTAATTCATGTGTTCTGAGGAGAATAGATGAGGAAATGGTAATCTAATATGAATATCCTACCAGTATCTATTTATGATATATATGATCGGAATGCATGTGAAAATCTATCCATTTCCTGGCATTTTAACAATCGTTGGAATTTTAACAGGCCTTGCTTTGGATCATCAGTTCTCCCTATGCTCACCACTATACTGCTCAAAAATCAGTTTCTTCCATCAACTCTTCTTCTGCAACTTAGTTTCTTCGACCAAAGGAAGGGGAAGAACCAGTCACTTCTTAACGTCCTTGCGTGATATTTGTTTCCAATAATCCCGATAAGTTCAGACTACCATAGGCCAATTGAATATAAGCACATCAAGATCCTGATATTCCGATTAAGTATTACTCAACTAGAAAATTCTATCACTCAAAATACATTAACAAGATTCCTTTTTTTTTGTTCAATTTATCACGCACGATACGATCATTAAACTTGGTTTTAACCAAGTAACCACAGCAATTGTGGTAGATGGCTTTTGTTTTTAAACATTTTTCAGGGAAACTTGATTCCCCCATGGTTCTGTGTAAACGATGACGTTGGGTTTTTTCACTAAAATATCATTTAAATCAATTTTACAATTCTATTTCATATATTATACTAAATGAGAATTAAATTATAGATTAAATTATAATTAAATTATTAAATTATAGGCTGGTCATTTTCAAGAAAATTCCATTAAACAAAAAAAAAAGGTCTGTAAAGGTTGTTTTACTGGTTAACTGATATTCTTCTTTGTTTCTAGTGAATAGGTACTAGAATCATACGTTATACCGAAGTCTTACCTTTAGATAAAAGCTTAACGCGGTGTTCCCCGCCAGAATCGACCAAAAAAATTATCACCTTACCCAGGACAATGTTTCAAATAAAAGTGATAGGTATTTATGTGTAGTTTGAACAAAATCGTTGCAACCGCTTTCGAAAAAATCTCGAATAACTGAACTAAAAAAACAAAACAAAAAAACCGTTCAGTAAAGCCGCAATTCCGGTTGATCGATTTTGCATGAAACCTTCCTATCAGAAGCAATGGCAGTATCTAAACGGAATAGCGAGTTTGAGCCTCACAAGGTTTATCACACACAAAAAGGATTGTATTTATTTTTTCCACTCAGGGGACTTCAAATAATTTATTTTCGGTGAAAACTCAATATCGGAAATGATCGCAAAAATATTTGTTCTATTATAGAACAACAATCAGTAGATTAATGATTTTTTTATTTTATTAATTTTTACGAAAACTGTTCCAGTGATTTTCTTTAACTTTGGAATCGTAACTGCATAAATATAAAGCCAATCATATAAAACCTATTAAGAGAAAGTAAAAATCACAGAAAACATAAACTTTATATATTCCTTGTAGATTCCATAATCCATCCGAAAATTTTGGTTATTTAATGGTTATAAATATGTATTGTGAATTTTCTCGGGAATAGCATCAATGACTTTATGTTGTCTGCATCTACCGTTCAAGCGTAGCCACAGATGTACAAAAGATGTGACTGTATGTGTAACACAAGATGGAACCCAAGATGAAAATATTTTGTATTAATAAAATTCGGAATTTGTCGCAATGTTCAACTTGCAAGCAAACTAGTAACAGATAGTCAATCCTTCAATCGATACTCAGCCAAGTAACAGTATATTAATCGATTTTCCAAAAAGTCTTGAACTAGTATTGGAATAGTAACACAATAGCTCTTATAAAGAACATTTATACATTCAAGCAACAACTAAATGTTAATTAGGACCACCGCTCGCCCGCTCTTACCATAAAATACTACTCTTAACGCGCTTGGCTGACCTCCCTTTACACTAGTCCCATATTCAGTAAACTGACTAAAATATGACTTCTGAGTATAAGTGCAGGTGTAAGTTTCCCTGTCAACCAGATAAGTTTATTTTTCACTTTTTCGCCATTTCCTTGTAAATGGCTGCTCCAAAAAAAAAAAAAGCCGTTCAGTAAAAGATGTTTCTATCCCAACCTCAAGTTTCCCCCTCCATTGTTAATATTCATTAAATGAAGGGCTGATGAAAAATTAATTTTCCAAATAATTCACTTCGTTTATTGAATAGAAAAATACTGGTCATCAAATATAGGTCGGACAAGCAGTTGTTTTACCAGTACTGAATCTAATTATTGGATATTTAAGTTTTCAAAATGTTTATAACCGATGGGTCCATCAGAATGTTACAAAATAACAAGGTCATTATTCGAAACAAACACGTATAATTAACTTTTGAACAGAAAAGGTCAATATCGCGGAGCTAATTTGAATACTGGATTTGTTTAAATATGTTTTAAAAACGCTTGAGCAAAATCAAAATATTAAATGTTCATAAAAATTACCCCTTTTCTTGATTGAGATGGTTATCCTAAAAGGATGAAGCCATTAATGAATAGTGTGTGACTCTCAATGACATTTCAGAGAAAAAACCAATGTAGATTGTAAATTTCTTAAATATTTAAAAGAATTTTGTTTTGTCTGCCATTATGTAACAGAATATTTAAAACAGTAAGTGTAAGTGCCAGCAGTACAATATTTCTTTGGAAAAATTGTTTTTAGTTAGAATCCAAGGATGACAGCACATTAGCTGATTGTTTATCGAAAGTACATAATGTATGGATTTCCACCACGGATATAGGTTCAGGGCAACTTTATGTTTAAAATTTTTTTTATTTTTTTTTAGAGAAAAGTTCTCACTTGACAATTGTGATAAATGAAGTAGGAGAAAGTCATGTTCTCGTATGAAGTTTGTTTCGTGTTTTACTCGACAAATTTGTTCCGAGAAATAATAATGCTGGTTGGTATTTCCGTTGGCTACACTGCATTCAACTCAACCACACGATAGTGATGTCAATATACTGTACAGTTGCTGCTTCACATATTAATAAACAACGAGTTCTGATGGAAATTTTTAGCAATATGAGTCTGTGTGTTTGTGTGTAATACAAGAAATGAGTTTGTATGTTTCTCAAGCTAGATATTTTTTCTTTAAATTCCAAGATGTTTACAAACATTATTTCTTGATTTTTTTATTATAATATCTGCGTTGGAATAAAATATTTATTTTAGTCAAGGTCGAATGACGCCAAACAGTTTAATGCTTATAACAAAAATTTATATTTACTTATATCTATAAAATTAGTGAACTAGGTTTATTTTTTAATTTTATATTTATTTTTGCAATTAAATTCCGTTTTTTGTTGGAAATTAATCAAAGACCGTTAGGTATTTGCATTTTAAGCTTCTTTCACACTACCGAGAATTTTCTTTTTGTCAACTTTGAATACATATTATTAATATTTCTAGTTTTTACCTATGCCCAATTAAATTCAGTATAAAACCCTTACGATTTTCTCTCGACTGCAATATTACAAATTAATTGACAAATTCTTCAAACTCGGAATTTTTATTAAACGTTGTTTGTCATATTTATTGATAAATGATGAAAATAGTTTGATAAATGATTACAATTGAATATGAACACACTCACTGATACCTGTTCTTAGAATTTATATTTTAACATTTATATGAGAAAATAAATAGTATATAGAATAACCGAGCGAAAAGTGATGTGACGTAGAATGTTAGGTTGACTTTTGTCAGTCACTTGTAGAGCGATGTGACTAATTGGAACTCTTGCTTGTCCTAATGGTGGCAAGCTACTGTGGCTTGGCTGAGTGAAAGTGCGCGTTGCAGAGTCACATGTAGGCTTCCGAACGCCCGTCCAACAACTCTCCTATTGGCGGCTAACCCAAACACCTTCAGTCTTCAAAATACATCTATCTACCCACCCACCGCTTTTAAAGTTTAAATGGCAATTTCTTTAAACCTTCAGATTTCCCGCTTTTTATTCCAGTTTCTCGTATCTCTTGGTGCTAGCTAGAGAGAGAGGGAGAGAGACGGCTGGCCGGCTGTCCAGGTTAAAGCTCATTGAAGCCAATACATTGCAAATGTCATGAGACAGAGGAGGTAATGCGTAGTTGAAGTGCACATGGAGTCACGATAGTGGCGGGACACTGCTTGACTTTGGCTGGTAATGGAACTTTTAAGTCCAACACTTGGTGGTGAATTTTCTCTACAAGGCTGACTTAATCCCATTAGTGGTGACCAATTACACTCTTGTTAATATAAATCCCAACAAAACTAGTTTCTCTAATCGATTTAGACAAATAAGCCTGACATTATAATAGTGTCTAGAACTGAGCTCTCTTAAAAATAATTTTTTTCAAACATAAGTTTCAAATAAAAGTGATGGGTTTATAAATGCATGCTTGTGTGTAGTTAGCATTTAAAGTTTAAAAAAAATTCAACTTTTATTTCCAATTGACACATTTTGTCCGAAATCCTGTCAGATGCTCTGGAGATATCTAAACTCCTGGAAATATTGAAAATATTTTTTTTTTTTCCCACAAAAATGATTTTCTTTCAGGTGTTTTGGTGGTAATCCGTGGTGTTCGATTTCAAAGATTATTTGGTAGGCTCTTAATTTCCGGATTCGTGCTGCCCTTAGATTTTCTCCTCCTAGGAGCCCCTACAGCTCACTGTCCGGTGATGGACAGTGTTGTCTGTAACGGGAGAACACTGTCCGGAGGCCGGCAGTGCATTGAGAAGGCTCCGGGCGCAAATGACCACAGATGTTAAGACGCCTTAAATTTAAAAAAAAAAAAAATTCCGGATTACAATGTAAATTACATTCCAAAAGTCTATTTGTCTAAAAACAAATGTCACTATCGCTAAGTGAATTTTAGGGCAACTAAATTTTGGGTAACAATTCCAAGTTTGAAGAACATTTTTATTATCATCATCATCATCATCCTGAGCTCAACAATCCATTACTGGATCCTGGTTGCCTCAGAATCGCCCTCCACTCGTCTCTATCCCGAGCGACTGCCCACCAATTCTCCTGATACCCAGTTCTACGCTAAAGAGCTTGGTTGTGTGTGAGGTCTCATCCAATTTTTATTATAATTGTACTAACTCCAGTAAAAGAAAGTCGAGTGAGTATTTTTTTCATGCCATGGGTTTCCGGTGAAAATTGTATACGAGTAAATTGTAGTACTTATGTTAGTAATTAGTTAAAAATAAATGAATAAAGAAATAATACAAAATAAATAAATAAATAAAACAATGAATTGAGTGTTTATTAATGTTGTGTTTAGTATTTCTTTAAACAATTACTAAGGATTTGAGCTTCCTGTTTCTGACTACTCTATAATTAAATTTTTGCCTAATCTACACTAATGATAGTTGTTAAACTTCCATACATACAGAATTACAACGGTGTAGTTTTCTAATAATAATTTGTGGTATTTTATCTATTTGTTAGACTTTATTTTCTTAATAATTCAGTACCAAGTATAATAAAAAATTTGTAGGAAAATTTCAACAAACTTTTACAAAGTCACATTTCACAATAAAAAGAAAAAAGGCATTAATAATAATAGTAAGTCTCTTATTAATAATTATTTACACTTTTTTTTTGTTGTAAACATACATAACCTTGTGAGTGGTAAACTCCTCTTTGGAATTAAGTAAGTAACCAAGAATGTTTTGACTAGATAAGTGTAAGACAGAATTATTAGATAAATCTTAGTTATCTATTTGTCTCTTAGGTCTGCTTAGATCTCTTACTTAATTACAAAGGATGGTTTGAGAAATATCGTTATTATTTGTCTAAGTATCTAACTTGAATGATCTAAGTAATTAAATTCAACTACTGGTTTTCGGATTATCGATAAACTGATCATTTCTGCTTTTCATAAAATATTTTGTATTTTTCATTGGATATTTAAATATTTCTATTCTTTCCTAGTGTCTAGGGAGGAAGCGGTTTCCTTGGTACGCCCATGACTGGTAACACAACCTTCCAACGTGCTAAAATTAAGTTGTCATCAGCGAATACTCGCGGCATATCGAAGTTATATTAAAGGAATCCCCCCTCACTAATTTAATTTACAACAAGAATCCTAGAGCTTGCGAATCTATGAACACAACTAATTTACCTGATTGCTCTTTATCAACATATGTGAAGGGAGCAAGAATAATTCTAGTGTCCCATTAAAGTTACAGGTCATTCGACTTTACAGGCTTCGCTGAGAGGTCAGGGTTTACTAAATCACCGGTAAATGAATGAACTTGAATATTTAAGAATATTAGCTGTCTATATTATATTAGGAGTGTAGTAGAAAATAATATAAAACAGTGCATGGAAAAATACAAGGCGGCGAGAATTAGGTTTATGGAGAAGAAAACCAGGTGTCTTCAAAAACTTTAAGTAGGTTTCTAGAATTAATAAGTAGATGTTTGAGAGGATATCCATCCCTTAAGCGCACATATCACTCTTACTTCAACAGCTCTATATTCCTTACAATTACTCATTCTTAAATGATTGTAGAAAGTGTACAGATACTAGCCCAATAAGAATAGTCCTAGACTTTCTGGATTGGAATGGATTTGTGGATTATAGGAATTTTTTATTCTCAATTGAAATGCATCTACAATTTCATCCTTATTTCCATTTCTACTTGTTTGAAACTACACTTATCAAATTTATTCTATAATAATTTTATTAATTAATGTAAATAAATTTATTTGTATTTTTCAGGGAATTTATTACATGTTTGACAAAAGGTTCAATCTCGCCTGTGAAGTAGTACATGATTCGATGGATCCTTTTTATGTTAGAGTAAGTGATTACTTGGTCATTACTGGAAATATTAGTTTTACAGTTGTACAAATCTTAACATCTGGTCCTATTTTCAGGTTGTCTCATTGATGCATCTATATCTGTTAATTAAAATTTCAGATTTATTAGATACAGTAAGTAACTTTTATCTACTTTTTAGATTAATAAGTTTCGGTGAAATTTCGTGAATGTCGAGCTTTATTTACAGAAAAGCGATCCATAATAAAGATGGAAGAAAATCCGATGTAAATAAGTCTGGTATTTTATCCGTCGTACATGCATATTTCTCTTATTCCTGACCGTTTTCAGATTTTCATCCATCGTCAGAGTAAATTTATCAAGTTCATGTAGAGAGAGAGTTTACTTCAACATAGTGTGTTCCTGTTAAAAATACACCAGTTGGTTTGTTGGTTGTATATATGTGCGGGAGGTTATAAGGTTATGTTACTATGTGTGTATGTTAGATGACATAATGGAATTATTATAAATTATACACAAAATTAAATTAAACACACATAAACATGGTAAACATAACCTTATAATCTCCCCAGATGCAATAACAAGCCACTACTGTAGTGGTAACAGGAACACTACTTGAAGTAAACTCTCTAGACGAACTTGATAAATTTACTCTGACGATAGATGAAAATCCGAAAACAGTCAGGAATAAGAGAAACATCCATGCCACGATGGATAAAATACCAGATTTTATCCAGCATTGCGAACTCATCCACATATTGAATAAATAAATCTATGTAAACTATGTAAATTGCAGTAGGAGAAAATCGTGTGAGTGTGAAAGGCTTACGATTAAAAACAGTTGAATTGCATAAATATTCAATCACCGATAAAAATATGACTGGTGATCGTGCAGGAGAAGTCGTTTTCCTTCCACGCATTAAATTGGTTACAGGTGATACTAACACAAGTAGGCCAATACCATTTGGCCTAAACACAGACGGCAATAACATAAATAACGCTAAATTATTCTGGGAAAACATTCGTAAGTTCAAATTTGTTTAAAACTTCCCATCAGAATAAAATCGCTGTGAATTCCTGGGCCAGTCATTTCTCTCAATTCTACGCTCCTTTTCAGATTTATTTTCGGCAATTATGTTCGACATCCCTTTTTTGATGCTGACTTTTCCATAAATGAAATTATTTGGCTTTAGAAAATTGTAACAATTTTAAAGCACCAGGCCTTGACGGCATCTCAAATGAATTTTACAAAAAAATTCCTGAAAACGGTGCTAGATTCATTCATTATTTATTTAACAAAATTTTAAGTGAAGAAAAAGTACCGCGAGCTTGGTGTAAAGCTGATGTTTTTATTGCTCAAAAAAGGGGATCCATGAAAACTATAGAGAAATTTCTTTGATGAATTCAAAACAAAAATTTTCACTTAAACTCTTGGTAATCATCTTTCTAACTGACTGAATTATGTAACCCACTAATAGAATGCCGAAATGATTCAGAAATCATACAAGGATGCACTATATAAAATGGTTATATAGCCATTTTACTTTGTCGAGTCTTATTCAGTTACAATTGATGAAACCCAAAAGGAAAGTTTATGCAGTATTTATTGATTTTCAAAAAGCATTCGACATGATAAATCATAATTTACTTTGAGAAAAACTGTTTCGATTTGGCATAAGCAGAAAGTGAGACAGCATTCTACAATCCCAATATACCCAGCCTTCAATTAAAGTCAAATTTCAGAATGCATGTTCAAAGGAATTCCCTGTATTGCAGGCGTTTCTACAGGGAACCACCCTCTCACCCATTCTCTTTTCAATATTTGCGAACGATTTAGAGGAATATTTATTGAATGATGGATGTACCGTGTCGGTATGGATTAATATTTTGACCCTCATTTAGCGGACGATTTACTTTTACCATTTAACTCGTTTGCCGGGGCACAAAGAAAACTTAATGTTTAAGAAAAATACTGCATAATAAGTAACTTGAAATTAAATATCAACAAAACTAAAACCATGATATTCAAGAGAGCGCAAGGTAGATTCAAAAATGAATCTCTATACTATAGACAAAATAAAATTCCTTCCGCTTTCTTGGTATAACTTGCTCTAACTCCGCCCTTTTTCATATGGCAAATCAAGATATGATGGCTAGAGCTGCTATCGCTATAAATGCTGTTAAACAAATTATAATCTATTCCAAATCACCTTCTTAGACTTTGAAAACCACACTTTCCAATAGTTTAATTCGCTCAGTTTTATTATCTTCTTCTTCTTCTTCTATGGGCACTACAGACCGAGACGGTCCATGGCCTGCTCTATGCGGGTAGACCACTCAACCCTATCATTCACCAGGTGGGCCCTCAAACCTATCTTTCTCATATCCGCCCTCACATTGTCCACCCACCTGGTCTTCGGACGTCCCCGGGGGCGAGAGCCGTGCCACTTTCCTTTTAGCACCTTTGTTGCTATCCTTTCCTCGGACATCCGGCATATATGCCCACACCATTTCGGCCGCTGGGCCTTCACAAACGCGGTGATGCTTGGCTCCCCATACAGGGCGTATACCTCTTGATTTGGCCTTCTTTTCCAGCTCTGGTTTTCCCTTTTCGGCCCAAAGATCCGTCTTAGGACTCGCCTCTCGAACCTGTCAATCCTCTCACAAGCTGCCTTATTCAGTGTCCATGTTTCGCTTGCGTAGGTCACGACAGGCCTTATCAAGGTCTTATACATCTGGATCTTTGTTCCTCGGTTGACCAGGCTGCTCCTCATTATTTTATATAGACCGTAGTACGCTCTGTTTCCCGCTGCTATCCTTCTTCTGACTTCTTCTTTTTCGTCGGCTATGTCCGAAATGATAGAGCCCAGGTAGGGGAAATTGGAGACAACCTCGAACTCGTAATCCCCAAAGACGTAATACGTCGCGGGATGCACCAGAGGCTTCCTCCTAGCCACCAGCACTTTCGTCTTTCCCTCATTAATGCGGAGCCCGACGCGCTTGGCTTCTCCCTCCAGCGTGACGAAGATACTTTTTACGGCTGCCAGGGATCTACCAATGATTACCACATCATCCGCATACGCCATGATCTGAGAGGTGCGATCAATCAGCGTGCCATTGAGGTCCATCTCAAGAGTCTTGCATACCTTGTGCAGCAGACAGTTAAACAGGAGGGGCGACATCGGATCTCCTTGCCTGAGCCCGTTTCCGATATCGAAAGCGTCCGAAAGAGTCCCGCTGGAGATAACTAGTCCTCTAGAACCTCGCAGTGTCATTTCAGTAGGCCTTATTAGTTTTGGCGGGATTAGTATGTCTTTCAGAGCTTGTACGAGTCCGTTCCTAAATAGGTATCATATGCGGCCTTAAAATCCACAAACAACATCCATGTCATGCCATGTTCTCTAATTTTTTCTTGGACCTGCCTTAAAGCAAATATCTGGTCGATTGTGCGAAAATTATAGAGGCATAACGCTGCTGAATATCGCCTATAAGGTCTTTGCAATATGCCTTTATAATAGATTGGTCCCGTATGTGGAAAGAAGGTTGGCAGATTATCAATGAGGTTTCAGAAGAGAGAAGTCCACAATCGACCAGTTTTATTATATTCATATGAAATATGGTCATTAAGGTATCAGACAATATAGAAAAAATTCAGGTTAAATTTTACAAATCCCTCTTCTTTTTTTTTGGCCTATTCAAACCCCAGGTTACATAATTACATACAAACAGGCCCAATAATCAGAGACATTTTCCGTGGTAGCCTGCATCGTTTTGTGGTCATCGACCGGTTTCGGGCGTTCGCCCATCTTCAGGATGCGTTTATCAGGCAGTGTGACAACACAGACTTGCACAGAGCAAATTTAGTTTACACACTCTGAATTAACTAGATTAACTAGTGTATAAATTAAATTTGCTCTGTGCAAAATTAATCCATATACTATCTGAAAAACGCATCCTGATGATGGGCGAACGCCCATTGTCGATGACCACAAAATGATGCAGCTACCACGGAAAATGTCTCTGATGCTTTCCAGCTCTGCGGAACCAATCACCACAACAGGCACAATAATGCTGAAATTACAGAGGGGTGCGGGTTAGGCATATTACTATAATATGTATGTTACGACGGATAAAATCATAGATTCTGTATTGTCCATAATTTCCATCAGCTTGTCTGGTCACAATTATATAACTTATTTTAGTTACTATGATCCTATTCTATATAATACGAGTATAACCTATGGCACAAGTTCGAACAAGCACATGTGGAAAAGAATGAAAATAAACTTATAGATTTCAATTTTGTCACAATTGGCCTTTTGTGCTTATAACAGCTATGAACACCAGTAAAACATTTTCAATGATCGACTTTTTCATGAAAAAATGGGTAGCAGTTTTTTTTCTACTTTATAGCAGTGATTTCTCAAAAAAAATATATATATATTTTCAGGTATTTATGGTGCTTAGGAAAAATTACCATCAGATCACATTTTTACACGTATATCATCACATTGGTATGGCCTTAGGAAGTTGGCTGATTGTTAAATATTTACCAGGTACTTTAAAAACAATTTAATTTTTTTTTTTATTACCTGACAAAAAATTGTTATTACAAATTATTTACTACGTATTTTCACATAAATTTCATTTAAAATTAAGAAATACATAATTTTTTTTTTTTTTTTAACAAAGGCGCGACGCGTCATTGGCACCCGGAGCCTTCTCAGTGCACTGCTGGCCTCCGGTCAGTGAGCTGTAGACTTCTTAGGAAGAAAAAATCTAAGGGTAGCCTCGAACCCGGGACCTCCGCATGAGAGTCCAATGTGCTATCACTGAGCTAATCGCTTCCTTTAATGTCTGTTTTAATTAACAGTATAATTAGAAATGGTTTCCACCGTGACAACATGATGGTCTTTAGTTGTTTTCTTCAAGGTCAAATGTCGAGATTAAGTACAGCATTTGAATCGGTTTTTTTCGTGCCTCATAACTCGAATTAAAGGATTGTCGAACAGCAACATATAAGTACATTCAGATTTAAAAATGTGAAAAAAGTTGCATACTAATGACAATTTTGGGAAAAGAGTGAATGAAAAAACTATCAAGAAACTAAAACTATATATATAAAACATCTGTGTCATTGGTTTTTTTTTATAGAAACATAACTATTTTATCATCATGTTTTAAAATTTCATAAAATTAAATTTTACTACGTTTTTCAAATTTTCAGGCCCTAAAATTATAGCGAGATATTCATACGACATCAAAAATTCTTTATTGCTCTACGATTCGAGTACCATTGGTGCCCTTCTTCAGGAGCTCTTTTAATCTCAACGTTCTCAACAGATATACTCATCTCCTACACTAAAGAGCTCCTGAAGAAGGGTATCAATGGTACCCGAAATTCTTCGGGCCATTGCCGTATCATCTCGTTATCGATTTTCCTACACATTTTAGTTGTAGAATAATTTTGAAATAATTTTTAACATAGGAAGTGTCTTCTTTAACAATGCCAACTTCATTGAAATTAATAACGAATTAAGAAAATAGTCAATCTTTTAGAGAATTGGACCCAAAATCTTTTGTGTGCTGTTATAACCAAAAAAATGCTAATAATTTTTTTTTTCTCAATTTTAGGTGGTCATGTATGTTTCTTCGGCACCATCAACTGTTTAGTACACATGTTTATGTATGTGTATTACTTCCTAGCTGCTAAATATCCAAGCTACAAGTCAGTTTGGTGGAAAAGAAATGTTACACAACTACAAATGGTAGGTATCATGGATTGAGTGTTATTTAGTGATCATAGTAAGATCTGCTGTATAATCTCTTGAATTTTTTGCCCAAAATATTAAGCGTTTGTAATAAAATTTTGCAATTTCTACTCAGAATTTTTGAACCCTCCTATCTTAAAAAGAGTTGAATGATTTCATTACTTTTTCATTCTACAACTAATTTTTATATTTCATAATTGTTACAGCTCCAATTCTTCATCGTACTAATTCACCATTCACAAGCATTATTAAATCCAGATTGTCAATATCCAAAATATTTATTAGTAATATTTATAAGTCAAAACTTTTTAATGATCTATCTGTTTGCACGATTCTATTATAAAGCATATTTAGCGCCTAAGAAAGATAAACCAATTGAAAAAGTCAAAGAAAGTTGATGATATAAATAGAAGGCAGAAGAAGTGTATATATTTATTTCTTGTTTTAATTTTATTTTTTATATTTTTCCAATATTAAAAATAATGGCTACCCTATACTACGATCGTAAGTTTAATTATAAGGCTGTTGTTTAACATCCTTTGAATTTGTTCGGTTCGAAGCCAATCTCAAGTTACTAATTTAAATCGGAGATATTTTCGATGATAGCCTGCTTCTTTTTGTGAACCATCATCAGTGTTTGTGTCAAAACAGTGTGTAATATAGACTTGCATAGAGCAAATTTAGTTGATACTCTCCTAGTGTATAAACTAAATCACTCCTAGAAGGAGTGTATCAACTAAATTTGCTCTGTGCAATTCTATGTTATCACACTTTTTTGACAAAAACACCCTGATGATGGGCGAACGCCCGAATTGGTTGATGACCACAAAAAGAAGCAGGCTATCATAGAAAATATCTCTGATGTTTTCCAGTTGTGCGGAACCAATCACAACGATTACTAAACCTGGAGTCTCTCTTCCTAGGAGCTTCTACAGCTCACTATCCGGAGGCCGGCACTGCACTGAAAAGGCTCCGTGCGCCATAAATTAAAGAAGAAAACTTAACTAGGGCTAAGAGATTACGAGTTTTCTATGTAAAACAAATTATGTAAATGAGTCTAAATACAATGCAAATTTAATATTTCCATTTTAGGACACTAAAAAAGGATGCGCACTTCTACCGACTTGTCTAGGATAACTAACCCAAATGGTTACAACCGTTTTTGTTTGTTTTCTTTTTATTTAAAGCGTGTCAGCATCTATCGGGCAGGTCATTAGCGCCTGGAGCCTTCTAGTGCACTGTTGGCCTCCGGGCAGTGTTCTTTCGCCACAGACAACACTGTCTATCACAAACAGTGAGCTGTAGAGGTTCCTAGGAAGAAAAAAATCTAAGTGTAGCACCGGACTCGAATCCGGGACCTCCGCGTGTGGAAGTCCAACGCGCTAACCACTGAACTAATCTCTCCCCTCAAAACCGTTTTTATTTAAATTTGGACACGGGTAATTCAAGAAAGTTTCAAGTTTAGTTTCATTATTCTAAATTTATTTATTTAATTGAATATATTTATATTTTATTTAAACATTAGTTTATTTTATTGTCTATTAGTTTTATATATTTAGTAGATAACCTATGATTTCCTAAATAGTCGAACTGTAGACGTCATTTGTTTATCACAGCTGTAGATTTTGAATTTAATGTGTAATTCCATTCAGAGCAAACATTCATTAATTTTTTTTTCTCCCTTGGCATGAGCTTGCGCCTGAGCCAGTAACCATTAATTAATGAGAAATTTTTATTATTAGCCAATCAAGCACATAAAAATCGTAGCTATCTAGTTTCTTACGATAACTTCCATTACTTCAATCTTTTCAATTTACCAACAAACTTTTGTCGGCAAAAATGTCATTATGATTTGGTAAGTTAATTGAATTCAGATTCTTAGATCAATTTTTTTGAAAACAATTGATTAATGCTGAATGAATAATGTTCCATTTTTATAATTTCAAAAATTTTAAATGTACACACTTTTTTATTTATTTATTCATATCACCATTAATTATTCAGTTTTCCAAATAATACCTTCGATTTTTTTTTTTAAATAATTACTTATTCTTTATATACTTCAAGAATTTGACAAAAGTGAAAGGCCCACAGAAGCCTATGAAACCAAAATAAGTATTTCCTTCTCTTTAGCTTTTTTATCTGTACTTACATTTTGCCCTCTTTAATTAAATATTTTGTTCTAACAAACTGTTCATTATTAAACCTCCGTATTTCTGTGAACGCTACAGATCTTACATAAAGTAGGTGCCATCTAATCTTAATCTAAGTAGTGGAGCATCCTACGTAAATCAGGCACAAGACGAACATATGGTTTTAAATAAAGCTAATTGAGGAAAAATGAAGGTAGCCAATAGAATTTTTTATTTTTTACTTATTTTGTATATATAGTACAGTTTTAACTTATATAATAATGCTCAATGTATATCTTATGTATTGTATATATAGATTTTTAATGATCTAAACTAATCTGAATAAAAAAAAACTATAGCTCTACAGTTTTGTAAAATAATACAATACCAAGAAAATTGTAAAATTTTTGTGATATTTTTATACTATAGAAAGATCAACTTAGGTTATACAAAACATTAATTTATATTATTTTTTGTAAAATATAAAAATGTAGATATATAAAAAAAAAGTGTTCCGCAAAATTATTAATTTTATAACTAAGTGGATATTTCTTCTTTTTTTATATATAAATAAACAAAATTATAATAGTCCTTGTCTTTTTAAATCCTGATAAGTCTTTCTATTTACAACATTGCCTAAACTATCTTCATATTCTTCTTCTTGTTCCGGTTGCCATCTTTCTTCATGTTTTAAGGTCTTCAATTTCTCCCATACTATTATATTTCAAAAGAAATAAATATATTAGCAAAAAAATCTGATGTGAAACACTCACAAGACTTTATCTAACTGCAAATAGTTTTGATTTAAAAAGGCAGCACATCACAAACTTTATGCTCAATTAGGCTACAATAAAAATGGCTACATTAAGAATGAAAATATGAATTTAATTAGAATTGTAATAAAGGCAAGAGAGGAACTCTTTAAGTCTTAATTTCATGCCTTGGAGGAAAGATAGGTGTATGGAGGATGAGTATTTAGGAGCACCTATGTTTGACCAACAGCTTCTTGTTAAGATTTTAAATAGAGCAAATTGGCCTGGTTTAAACAATTTCGTGAAATTTGCAGGTTTGTACTACGGGAACTAATTAAAGAATAATTTTACTGGATTATAAGTAGCTGAAAATTGTAATATAATAACAATAAAAAGGACAGAATTCCTGGCAGACGGCTCGGGTCATGCCTTAAAGAATTTATTTAAAATATTAATTCAAAAGAACACGTTTGTTGAATCGTTGTGTACTGATGAAAGAATGTAATAATTTTTGAATTTTTTTTTTACTTATTTATATTTATGTACGTTTTGTTACATACTCTTAATCAATAATGCCATTCACTCATAGTTATGATTTACGATTTTTTATTTATATGTGTTATTTATACGGCTATTTACAAATTGCACATATAACTAGTTAGTTAAAAATGTATTCGAAAATAGAACTATAATACGTTCAAAGTGGTACTTCAGTAATTAGATTTTTTTTAAACTTGGAATAATGGCACACATTAAATTCTTATTAATAATATACAGACGATAGAATCATATGTTATATTGAAATAGTTTAGAGGAATGGCTAAAGTCACGCAACACCTCCCCCCCGAAACCCCCTTAAATGACTTTTCCTGGAACATATGTTCCAAATTAAAGTTTTAGCTCTTTATATGATTAGTTGATATAAACCAAGTTTAAAGAAAATCGGAAAAATAAAAACCTGAAAAATCTATTCAGCATATAGTATATCCGATCCGACAGGTTTTGACCAAAACCTTTTTGTTGCGTCCCCTTTATAAAACCTAAATAAATATGATGATGATGTTTCAGTTTTTTGTGATTTTCCGTTTTTGAGTTACGCTGACCACAACACACAGACCAATTTCTAAAAACCACTTTTCCGCATTCAGAGGACCCAAAACATATATTTCCGGTGAAAACTCAAAACCTAATATTTAGAAGATCGCCCGCTAGCAGCAAGTAAAAGAAAGTAAAAAATATAAATTATTACTTACAAGCAAGAGCATCTTCAATTTGGGTAACATTGGCAAAATGAGCAGTATTTGGAATACCTAAACATCTCATACCGTGTGCATGACGCCATTCCTGAAATGCAAAAACAAAACAATATATCTGTTGTGAAACCAAGTCGCTCTCATTTGCAACCGGCAGACATCTTCAAAATTGTTGTAATTGGTTTCGCAGAACTGGAAAGCATTAGAAATATTTTATGTGATAGCTTGCTTCTTTTTTGTGGTAATCAACCGGCTTCACCCATGGGATGGGCGTTCACCCATCATCAGGATATTTTATTAACACAGACTTGTATAGATCAAAATCAGTTTATACACTCGAGAGGGAAACCAGTCGATGACCACAAAATAAAGCAGGTTACACGGAAAATACCTCTGATGCTTTCCAGCTCAACTCTGTGGACTCAACTAGAACAATTTCCTTCAAGCTCCGAATTATTACTATTGTCAAAATGATTTTTTGGTAAAAGAAGCATTTTAGAACAGCCTTTAAAATCAATTTCCTCAATCAATAAAATAAATCAATAATATAAACTAAATATATATATAAAAAAAAGAACTAGATAGATGTGCAGTTAATTATACAAATTTAAAGAAGAATATAGTTGTGAGGAGTTTTCGACAAAATTGCCAAAAACTAAAATAAAATACCGAAATCATCAAGAGGCTGATAAGCGTTGGAACGAATCCCTCCCTCCCCAGTGATACACAAACTGAAGTTTGAGACTTCTGTAACATTTCTTAACCGAATTATGCTACTAGCCCACAAACCAATCTATAAAAATTTTCCTTTTTCTTTAAAATAAGCCTTTTATGGCTCAAGGCAGCCTTAAAACTGAAAACTACAAATGACTGAAATACTTCATCTTACAACCATTTGAGAAAGTAAAAATTAAAGAGTATGAAGAAGATGGCGCCAGGTAATCAATTATCACTAAAGCACTAAATCAAGATAAGCAAAATCCCGATTTGATAGTATGTCGTGGTGCGAATTAAACCCAAGATGGTTCCAAAAAGGAAAATAGCTGCAAAGCTCCATAATTCTATACATATGTATATGAGAAGGCAGGACAGCAATAGCAAGCAGAAAATTACTG
This sequence comes from Triatoma infestans, assembly GCA_011037195.1. Lineage (NCBI taxonomy): Eukaryota > Metazoa > Arthropoda > Insecta > Hemiptera > Reduviidae > Triatoma > Triatoma infestans. Next base: position 66,923 of record JAAEAF010001702.1, read on the forward strand.
CGTTCTCCCATGGTTAAGGTATTTTCCCCATATTTTGAGAAGCTTTCTGTACATAATTAAAGAAGAAACAATACTTACAGCAAAATGACGTTGAAAAGCTTTTGGTCCTTTATATATGAAATTACCACAGATTTCACAATTATAGCTGATATTAAGGCCATGCAGTTTGTACAACCAGTAAGGTATGGGCTGCAAATATTGAAATATTTTATTATTATCTAATATGAATGACCAATTGACTTTTACCAATAAACTATTAATAAACAAATTAGTACAAACGTACTTTTCCATCCCAGCCAAGGGGTAAATTCTTTGGATTATATGGTACACCATCGTCATCTTCTTCTGCCTCCGAAGCTGAGGAAGATCCTTCTGCATCTGATTCTCCGCGTTCTTCGCCTGTCCTAGCTTGTTTTCTTTGAACATTTTCTTTAGTAGCCGCTCGCTGATCGCTTAAAATTTCAGCCAATCTTAAACAATAAAGACAAATTATAAAAACATATTACCATCAATTATTTAGAACGTAATTATCTTTTAAAAATCCTCCCAGTTAACTTACTTATAAACTTGAGATTCCAGAAAAGCGATATCCCTTTGCCTTTCAAGATCTTTGTTTCTGGCGGATTTTCCTGGTTTAGATTTTGCCAATAAATTAGGATCTAAGGATTTTTTACCTTTCGTGCTAAACAAACGTTGTGCTCGTTCTTCTAATGTCCTGCGGAAAAAATTCCATAGGAAAATAAATTAAGATAGTAAAATGAAAATGTTCCATCAAAATCAATAATATGTGAGGTTTGATTCGTCATAGCATGCTACTTTTTATTAATTCTGGCCAGCTTTAGATTTCCTCAATGATCAGAGTTTATTGTCCATCATGTTCGAGTAATGAAGTCATTTCCACCTAGGAAGTTTCTATCATTTTTTATTATTATTTTGTTTTTGAGAAAATTCCCGTACAAAAGAGGTGACTGAGACATTACAGGTTTCTTTTTTTCTTTTTCAAGTTGAATCTGTTTTTTTAATTTGTACAACTATACTTTTTTAGGCTATACAAATGAAGAAAAAATATATGTTTAATAAAAACTATTTTATGAAAAATGGGAAAAAGTATAGACATCAAATTAAAAGTAAATAAAACAAAAGTGAAATTTACATAAACTGAAATCTTTAAATTAAAGGAATTAAATAAAATATAAAAATAATGTAATTACTATATACAATAATTTTTCAATTAATTTAATAGATTATAATAAGAAATTCGTTAATCAATTAGGTTAAGGCTGTTATTACAAAGTTACATAAATTATTTAATTTAACATCATCGGCAATAAGTAATTTTTGCAGTGATCCTATCGAGATGAATCACTTTGTATATATTTTTCTTTCTAGGAGCATCAAATTTAAATTGTCGTCTGTCTGGCGAATTTAAATTCCATAGGTTGCAATTGGATTCATTAGAAAACGCTTATCTAGTATCTTTAAAAAACATTTCCCAATCCCCACTAAATCGAAACATTCGCAGTTGGCCAATAATTTTCTGCTTATATTAGTTCGGAATTGTAAATATCTTTCAGAAGAGCCAAGGGAACTTATATTTCTAAAGGTAAGGCTAAAATTTGAATGGAGGGCCGAACTTATATCAATTGAGATTTTGTTATTTTGAATCTTTTCAACAATGCTAGGCAGGGGCGGCTCTAGCTCGTGTAGCGCCCGTGTGCAATGAAACCCTGGCGCCCCCTAGGCCTCCCCCCCCCGCCGGCTATAACTATTAACTTTGCCGTCGTAACAAGAAAGTTTTTTCATATTCGAAAAAGAAGCCGCCCATAGGGCGCTCGCGTTTGATAACTGCCGCCACCGCGCTGGCTGGCCGCTTCTGTCATATCATTGTTGTACCATGATGGTCCAAGACGATGCTCTTAGCTGTCTCAGGGAGCGCCGCGGCGCCCCCTGAGACGGCGGCGCCCGTGTGCATTGCACACCCTGCACTATAGGTTAAGCCGCCCCTGATGCTAGGTATAACTTTTCCTACATTTTCTAAGTCCGTACTTAAAAGATCTTCTGCTCCTAATGCAAGTAATTTATTCTTTAACTGATAAACCAGTTGTAGCACAATTATTACTTAATTTATTTACTTTAATTATTATCTTTATTACTTTAATTTGTTATTTACATGTTGGTCCGTTATAATTACTCTCTCTAGACATTATCGGTAGCCTCTCTGATTCCATAGATTTTACTTTCCTCCACCAATTTAACGTTCTATATGGTCTACTCCTGTTTCCAGGCAAACCTTATAGTTAGGTGTATTACGACTTAGAGTGAGGGTCGATTTAAAGAAAGGTTGTAGAGATTAGTGGTCAGTCTTATGGTAATACATCAGGGACCAAATTTCTGAGCAGTATAAAAGTGATAAATTTACCATGCCATTAAATAATTTTGTTTTTGTATTCCATGACTCCGACTTTGATTTAATTGAAATGTCTCTTACTTTAATGGATGCCTGTTTTGATTTTTTAATAAACTCATCGGCTGCTAATGACAACTTTCCAGAGGAAGAAAATGTTACTCCTAAATAATTGAACCGGCTCCAAATTTCTATTTCACTACCATTATGGTAAATAGTTTTAATATTTCTTACTGCACCACCCCTTTTGAAAGGAACAACCTTTTTTATGTGTGTTTACAATTAAATTATTAAAGGAACAGTATTGTGATAAAATATGCAGTTAATTAGTAATTCCGGACCACCAGTAATCAAAAATCACTAAATCATCGGCGTATAGCAAAGCCGTTAAATCTACATTTTGATTTACACTAATTCCTGAACATTCATTATTCTGAAAATAAGAAAGTTAAGTTGCTAATGTTCAGTGAAACTAATAACGAACTGAGCGAATCATCTTGGAGCACTCTCTGAGTGATCCACTTTTGTTTTATAAAGTGCATTCTTCTTCTTCATTCCATAAATATTGCATAACTTGATTCAGAATTTTTTGTTTTTTTTTTTTTAAATTACGATATAATGCCCTAAACTTGGTTCTTCTCCTACACACGGTTTGTCTTTATTTAGCTCCACTTCATTATTAGAGCGGGACTGTGTTGTTATTTTCTAATGAAGTCTAAGAGGAAGATGATTTGGAAACGATTTTAAAATTAGACTTGTAATTAGAAGAGAGAGTGATATCTATACTGAGTTCACTATGCTTGCTTCTCTTGGGGTGATGTACGTATATTAAGCAGGGCTAACATTTGGTGTTCTGCCGTTTAATATAAAAATTTATCTTCCTTAAATTGGAGTAATTTGCGTCCTCTTTTATTAAAAAACACATCCAGTGTTTCCCTTAGCCCTGACAGGCTAGTCCCTTCAAACATAACTTCCATGTCAAACCGAGCGTTCCAGTCACCACCCAAAATTAATATTCGCCAAATTCACTACATTGTAAACATGAGATCTTTCATTTAAAGACTCGAAACAAGAGTCCAAGTCAACGTTAGGAGACCAATATATATTGGCTACTGCCATTTGCTCTGCCTTTTGTTTCAGATTTCACAGCTCTAACTACATGGTATTTAAGTCCTTCCAACCAATTGGGGACCAAAAAATTATCATAATGTATAAATGTTTCTGATATACACTTTATGTGATTATTAGGAAGAAAATTTACAACTTCAGAGTCTAAATCAAATAATTTGTTGAAAAGTCTAATGTTTTAGAAAATAACATTAATAAAATTATCAGCATACTCTTTTAAATTTAAACATTTGGCAGTTTTTCTTGAGATAAAAAAGGTTTCATAGAGCCTAACAGACTCTTCAATGGAATCAGATCCTCTTCCTTATAAGCAATAATACCACCATCTTCATCCCAAGGGTATTTTTTCTTTTCATGGAACATTTCTTATTCAAACAACTACATCATTTCTAGCTCTAATAATTTCTTCTTCACCTCCAACAGCTTGTTTCTTTTCACTCTATCACAATATGTGAGATCACGATGTATTCATTTACCGGTGTTTTCAGTTTCTACGCATTTCGTAACACCAATTAAAAATCTGAAGTTTTAAAAAATTGTGCTAATACTGTCCCTATTGTAAAAACTCTATCTATTAAGGGGGCTGCCAATCCTAAAGTTTTATTACATAATTCTTTAACTAACTGCATTAAATCTTTATTTTGTTTAATCTCGGGTAAACCTCTAAAGATAAGATTTATCAATTTACTTTTTCTTAACAAAGAATCCATATTTCTTTTAATTTCCTTATTTTGTTCTTTCAATGTAGTTATTTCTTCATTTAGATGCTTATTATCCTTAATAACGTTATCCAATTTATCCACTATTTTATTAAAATCCGTCTGTGTAGGGAAAAGCGCAAGCTTTGCTTCCCAAAACTCACACACTGACATTTAACGTAGTTTCATCTGTCATTTTGACTCTAGAAATTGACTTTTGAATCTTCATTATATCACTTTTTCGGGAAAGCTGTTAATACGCCTAAGTTTGAGAAATTTATCTAAAGATGGTGTGTATGGCAATAATTCACTTTTATTACCTAGCTTTTATTCATAATAACATGTAACTACTAGTATCAGTACTGAATTACATAAAACTGATCTTTTACGTCAGATAATATTGCTCTAAGATTAGACTTTCTATTTGTAAAAAACAAAAGCTGGCAATACCTGATTATTAGTTAACTCTATTATCTCTGTCAAATCCAAAACCGGCCAGTATCAATGAAGAAAACTGCTCTTGATGCATAAACTATCTCGGATATTATCCAATTACTCCTCACGAATCAAATATTTTTTAATGAAAGCAATAATGCATACCCTCCACATTTTAAGCCTAAAGCCATTAAAGCTGATTTTAATCTATCAAGTCCAAGAGAAGCCAATTCTTCAGGTGACGAGAATGCGGATAAATCTAAATGTGCACCAACATTGGTCAATACACTACCAGTTTCTTTCTATAAAATAAAGAGGAATCAAATCAGTATCACAAAAAAAAAGAAAAAAAAATTGTACTTTTTTATATGGCACAACAGAATCTAATGTTTCTCATTCTAGTTTCTAGCAAAGCTAATTAACAATAAATTTTGAAGTATATTTTTACTAAACATTAAGTAGCCTTTAATGTTATTTACGAGAAACCGCAAATAGAGAGTATAACGTCACAATCTCCCAGAATTCTTTAATCAATTTTCTCAAAAAAATGTCTTAAGCCAAAGTGATATATATAATTAGCATAAATATTAAGTTTTAAAAAAACGTTTTTGAGAAAAATGACGTAGCGCTTCCGCATGGCAGATTTTTTTCAAAAATGTCGAGACAAATCTCATGCATAAGCGTTGTTTTGATGTTCAGGGGATCTAAAACCATACATTCCTGGCGAAATCACAGTTGAATAATTTTAAAAGATCAGACATTTCTTGTTAGATCAGTAAAAAAAAAAAAAAAATTGGAAGTACTTACTGGCCAACCAGGAAAAGTGCCTGCTTCCCATTGAGAATTGAATTCTTTTTGAACAGTTTCTATTTCAGCATCAATATCGAGTAATGGTTTAATTCTTTGAATATAATCATATAGATAGTTAAGTAACATCTCAACATATCGCCGATATTCCGAAGTTTTTCTTTCTTTAGGGATTTCATATAAATGGTCAAACATAGTCAAATATGTTATATAGTCGACTTTCTGTAAATTGGAAGATCTGGTTAATTATCTGCTTGTAATCCAATAACATATTATTTTCACATAATCTGAATTAATGGGATCATTTCAGTCTCAGTTTTATCTTTCAATGGAGAGGTTTCGAGCGATCTGCCAACATCGGCGTAAAAATTTCGACATAACAATTACTATATCTTACTTTGTAGGTTGCATTCTCTGCTGCTGCTATCAATGTAATCAAAAGCGGATACTCGGAACCTCTCTCCGGAAAAATTGCCAACCCTGACAGAATGCAGATCAAAACAACATGTCATTAAAGTCTTACCTCGACTCCTCTCAAGTTTATATATTTCTCATAGCATTCATGTAAATCTAAGTACTTTCCATACCCTTCTTCATCAGTAAAATCAACAAGATCTATTAACAAAAAAAAAAAAAAAGAACAGATATGTACTTACAGGGTAATGTAAAAATAAAGAAACATCTTTAAATAAATTAAGATTATACTTATTGATTCTTCTGTTGGATTCTCTCTCAACTTGGCTAATTCTTCAAATTCTACTGACATTGGGACGGATATCTGTATGAAGAAAAATGATTTTTTACTATCTGTGTATTACTTAAATAAATAAAAACCTAGGCGAAAATTTGGCCATTGAAATAATCCTGACAAATTTGTATGTTAATCTTTTAATAATAAACAATAACAATTAATGGTTTCTTGATAAGTAACTTGAGCCTACCTCGTTTGGTATCCTACGATAAAATTCTTTGATAGATTTCAATCGTGAATAAAACTCTGAAAATTCATTTGGTCCAGACAAAGCTGCCACTTCATCTCTTCTAATGCCATCTTTGTCTTCGTATAACTCTTTAAGTTTATTTGTACTTTCCATGTATTGCTATTGAGAAAGTTTATTCATAAAAAATAAGTGCACAAGTTCCAGTAATCTTAAATTAGTAAAATAAAATTTTCTACTTACATCAAGTAACAGTTTTAATCTATGATCCGAATTTATCTGCTCTCGGTACTAAAGAAAATTTCGAAATAAAGAAAATTTAATGGATTATATTAAAGAAATTATATTTAAGAAAGCATATCAGAAAATGAAGCTTACACTGGATTTTTTATGCAACATTTCCTTAACCATAGCGTCCATTAATCTTTCACGTTCTTCGTGATATCTTCTTTGTTGTTCTAAAATCGTCTCCATCTTTATGAAATTTCAATGGAATTCAAATTTCTCACTAGTCAAGAGCTTAAAAAACAACTTTCACAGACGAGAAAACAAAACCTGCAACTATAACCTCTTACGAAACAACAGGGTGGCCAATTAAATTAGAATTTAAAATTTCTAAGACAATTTTATTTTTGAATATCAGTTTCTAATTTTTTGATACTTTCTGTGGTAATTATAGGTAAAATTCAGAATATAGAAGAATAAAAATAGGGTAAGTTCAATGAGATGGAGGCCCTGAGTAAAATTGTTTATCTATTCCAACTCTATTTGCATGTGATTCGTTCATCAAAAAGAATAGATTGGAATTACGCTTTCGTTTTCTTATGAAAAAGTTCTCTTAAGGCCTCAAGAACGGTAACATTTTTGCAATGATCAAATAACCAACACTCGCAAACCCATTTTTCTTTATAATTCAATAAATTATGGCAAATAAAACTGCAAAATATAAATTGAAAAACAAAACATTGATGTTTGCTCCTACCGGAAACCTAATTCCAAGCTGCGCACAATGCAAAAGGCCTTAACTAGGTCGGCATACTTGTGTAAGTGTTCACGTTGGAGTACGTTACTGCAGCTGTAGGGTGGCTATACGGTCAATGTTTAGCTGTAGTATTTCTCCCGTAGTACAAATCTTGTAAGCTTGACCAGGAAACAGGTTACGTTGCCAGTAGCGAGGTTGCATACAGGTTAATGACAGATTCTCAGTAATTAGCAAATTATATTTAATAATTTCAGTATAAAAGTTTTATTTGTAAGAATTTTATTAATTTATAAGCTTTAGACCGATTTGTCAAGATTTTAGTTGTTGCATGTTTGGTGTATATCCTTTTATTTTCAATTTAAACGCTTCTAATTGGATAATTTATTATGTTAAAAACAGTTTTTTCATCTTCTTTCGTGTCCAGATTTAGGCATTTACGTACGCTAATGTCTTCAAAAGAAGGTCCCTTTCCAAAAACCCTAGAAGGGTTTGGTTATAAATTTAATGAAGAAGGAAAGCTAAGGAAAATTGATGCCGCCACCGGAAATACCACTGATACTTCTTTTCAGTTTAATGTTTCTTCTGATCCCAGTTACAATCAGAAACGTTATGAAGCAGTGGGTGAAGTAAGTAGTGCTATAATATTATTTTTATGCTATTGCACCACTTGTTTTACTAATTACTATGACATAATTCAGGCTGTAACGGAGCTAGTGTATGATTTGCTAGATAAAGAAGGTTTAAAAAGACTTCCTGTACCTCCTGGTAGTGCAAATGGATCTTTTATATTTTGTACAGAAAATGCTCAAGTATCAGATAAACTGGTGATACTTATTCATGGCACTGGAGTTGTGAAAGCTGGCCAATGGGCTCGAAGGTATGCCCGTTATCAAAGTTTTACAAAAGAAATATCAAGTTTGACTTTTTTGGATTTACCACTTTTGAGTAACCTATATATATACACACTCACACCAATAGACACCAATTTCTAATAACCCTTGTTCGTGCTGAGAAGACCTCAAAATATGTATTTTCGGAAAAAACTCATTTTCGAAAATCCACAAAAGAGCAGTAAGAAAAAATAAGAACCAGGAAGTAAAATCGAAGATGTGCTATAGTCTAAAATAATATTTAGATCGAAATGAATTTTGGCTTCTTATTTCTTAAACACAATAAAATCCAGGAAAACTTATCGTAATGATACAGAAGATTTACTGTTTTTAAAAAAAAATACATTGCAAATTGTATCTCAATAATTGCGGTACACTGTTGATAAATTTCACTTAATTAATTTCCGTGGTTCAATCATGAGATTAGTGAGACTAACTTCAACTATATTTAAACATATATTATTATTTTCATCATTACTCGTAAACTTACATTTTTTTTTTTTAAATTTCACAGTTTAATCATCAACGATTCTTTGGATTCAGGTACCCAAATACCATACATTCGGAAAGCCCAGGAACTCGGTTATGGAGTTGTTGTTTTAAATACTAATGACAATTTTAGATTAATCGATGGGAAAAAATCTCCAATAAAGGTATGCCAGGATTGTAAATATCAGTATGTTTGATAGTTCTTAGGAAATATTATAAAATGTTAGTTATTCAAAATTCCTTTTTTAACTTGAGTAAAGTTACTATCATGTATAGGGAAGTAGTAATGCCCAAGAACATGCCAGTACCGTCTGGAGTCATTATATAACACAATCGAGAGCGCAGAAGATCGCTATTATTGCTCATAGTTTCGGCGGAGTAGTCACCATGAGTCTGGTACATAGAATTGTCTAATAAATGATTTTTACCAAAATACTTTTTTTTTTTTCTTTTACATTAAGGTTCATTTTCATTTTAATGTTTCTTTTCTTTCAAGGCATCAAATTTTGAAGAAGACTTTTTAAAACGAGTATTCGCTATTGGACTGACTGATTCTGTACATGGAAAAATACCACGAGCTGTATCCTCTGTATTAGCAGATCATTTGGCCAAAGTTGGTATTCATAGAATTTGCTTACTGATTTTAATAGTCACGTTTAATCCGAGTAAATTTTTACTTTCTCCTGCTCCTGATAAAAGAGGAGTATTGCGATATTCTTTAAACTTGCTGTATCAACTAATCAAAAAAATGCTGCAATTTTTATTAGGACAATTTTTCGAGAAAATTCATTAACTGGGTTTTATTGTTGGGAGGTGACGTTAGGCTTTCCTTTTGTAATAATAAGAATTTAATGTATGGCCGAAATTCGGCATTTGGAGAAAATAGATTTTCTCAGACGTACGTCTTTTATATCATATCCCGGACGCACATGCACATATATATGTATACATTTCAGTTATGTGTGCCATTGTATTAACATACCCCTGGATATCCAACTAAACGAACAACGTCAGTCGCCGGTGCAGCCTAAAATTTTATACTTTAGACCGCGCGTCGCAGAATACCAGAATAGCCGAAGTCATTGTGGGGAGGTTGAAAAACGTATTCTACGTATGTTGCAACTGCCGTCATATGACTGACACCGTTAGAATTCTTTTTTTTTTGTTTTCCATCAATTTGTAACCATTAAATTTACGATTATACGATTTGTAACTGTAAATTTTAGATTGGACGTAATTGGGTATCATCATTAGAAGCTTTAGATTCACCATTGCCAGAACAAGCTGGAGAAATTCAATGCGTATCAGCTGGTATGTACTTTATTCTTTTAAAGAAAAAAAAAAAAATTTTATTACTACCTTATGCTTCATTCACCTTTTTTGTATATATACATATATCTTATAGGTACTTCAAAACATGAATTAACTTCATGGTCATGCATGGATTCATTATTCTCATTTATTGAAGAAAGATTGGAAAATCGTTTAGTATCCACTAGAGATGAATTATGACAAGGACGGTATTCGTGCTGCATTAATTATATCATGTCCAAGGATAATCTCCTGTTCCATGTTTAAGCCTAATATAATCATTTCCTTCAACGACGTCCGTCTATATCTCACAATCTATCTTTATACAATAAACTTGAAGCCAGAATAAGGTAATGTAAAACTGTAATAATCAATTCATTATTTTGTATTCTGATTCAACAATTTTACAATACCCATATGAGTCTTTTATTAATATTTTTTACTTAAGTTTTTTTTTAAAGTACAGTGATTAGGGCTAGACAAAGTACTTATCGATAATGGACATGAGCAGCACGAATTTTAATTAATATGATTAAAATCAATTAATTTATCGCAAATATTGATTAATTTGAGGGGCGGGTGTTGGTGTATTGGTTATGAGCATGGACTTGTAAGTGGGAGGACCCCCCAGTTCGAGTCCAGCGTATAACTAAATTTTATATTTGTTTAAAAAATGTTAATAGTAAAGTAGGTGCTTCCGCCCCCGTCCACGACACCTAATTTGGTAGTTGGATGTTAAGCCCGCCTGAAAAAATAGGCATTACTTTACTATTACTTTATTGATTAATTTGATTTTTGTTTTATGCATGGAAAATCATTTTCCAGATTTTTAATCATTTTTTTTTTTTAATTATAAGCACTTGAGTATAATAAAAGGTCCTAATAGTTTATTTTAAAATTATGATAGTTTCCTTTGAATTGATAAAAATAATGAAAGCAAAAAGACTGTTTTTAGAGAAAGTTAACGGGCTTAAATTAAAAATTTGCCATATTCATATTCGTCATTCAAAATTGATTATTCTTTTAGCACCATAAAATTGCGTATACTAAGCGTGGAAACGCGGAACAGCTTAGTTAAGGGTATGTTAATGACTTTATTTTGTTTCAAGTTTAAAATCTGAAAGAAATAATAAATATAAAATTATATTATTATTTTTTATTTCCTTAGAATAATCAAAATATAATTAATAGATTAGGTGCTTTTGATTTTTTCGCCAAAAGAATTTCTATTTTTAATTTGCGACGCTTAACTATTATGATTTAATTATATCTATCTTGCGGTTTGCAATAATAGCTTTAAAAAAGTTTAAATTTTCATAGGGCCTTAATTGATGTCTTAACCTTTTTTTTTTTTCCTAATCCACTTCTATGTTTAACTAAGCATATTCTCCGTGAACTAACATAGATAAATAGATTTTTGGGTTCTAATACTGGACAGTGTCTTAAGATTTTGTCTTCTGCGCAGCTTCTTTTTCTTGCACTGACTTTTATTATTATACAAATGTATGGAGAGACCAAGCTTTAAGTTATCAAAAGCCCATATAGCTACTTCCAAGAAGCCAGTTATATAACAAAATCCAGATATACAGAACATACCTGAGTTATATAGAAGTCCAAACAAATCGACAATAACTCAATGTCTCCTTATACCACAATGTTAAGGAGGGATTCAACCTGCCTGTGAGTGGGCTATGAAAGACGCATGGGACCTTAAATTATAATGTTCCCGATATATTTTTTTTTTAGGAGTTCCATTTTTCAGTGGATTTACTAGACCTAAATATCTTGTATAGTCTTCCTCCATGTCTCCCTATTCTCTGAAATTTTCCTGGAGGCCTTGGTCCATCCTGCTCTTCTCTATTCGATCTACCAAGTCCTATGAGGTCTTCCTCGCCCCTTTTTCCCACAATTTGCCATTCGTAGACGCCTTTTAGTAATCTTCCCTGAGACATTCTGTTTACATGTCCTTCTATTTCCTGTAATATTTAATTTCGGAAAATTGCCTTTGACAGTTATAAAAAAACATGACTTTTCTGTAAGGATATACTGCAGTTTGAAACCCCTTGTTGATAAATTTTCCACTTCAAAAATCAAAAAGTAGAGGTTCCTCCATCCACAGTCAGGCATTTATGGGAAAGATCCATTACGATTGTGAGGTCACGATCCCCAGGAAACCCTAAGTTGAGTCTCGTTAGCCCTAGAGGAAGCGGCAAAACTCCTTTTCCCGAGGTAACCATTTTGTCCACATGTTGTTCATCCAAAGAAAGAGTCCGCTTAGAAGGAATACCCATCCTTAATTAAGAGCTCACAAGATGTACACTATATTCTAAATTGAATATACATTATCCGATTGGTCATTGAGGATACACTCCTATTTTTCCCTGCCTCCTAATTCTATGGTTGAACTCTTGAATGGTAAAATTCCACATTTCAACACTGTCCTATCAGAACCATTGTAAAGATGGATGAATATCTGAAACAGGTCAGCTATTAGAAAAAGAATCATGCTGAAATGGACGGCAAAATTTCACGATATTTACAAAGATAAACAGTTTTTACTTTTATTTTTAACTTTCTTATCCAACAGCCGTGTCTTCTTAATCCAAATAATGATTTAACATACACTCTGGGACTGTAGTAAGTTGCTAGATGAAAATGATAGTGATTATTCCAGAGTGTATTCAACTATTAGGATTTTATAACCTCAGATTCTAACCACAATCACTGTAGTAATATTTTAGCGTTTTTTAATTTTTTTTTTTTTTTTTAATATCTGTCAAAATTTCGAATTATGTTAGTCAATGAACGTCAGTATTTTTTGTTGTTTTATTTTAAATTTGTGATTGTTTCATTGTGTTTTTATATAATAAATCAAAATTATATAAATAAATTAATGAAATTATATATATATGACAACTGTTTTGTGATAAAAATATATTGGGAAAATTAAAAATGAAATATAAAATAAAAAGTAGATTAGTTGTTCAGAAAGCAGTATAAATATAATTCTGCGAATATAGAATGGAAATTGTTATTTGATGTATTTCGGCCAAACAAATATAAGTTTTAATCGTAAGGCACATATATGTGCAACATATATATATATATGACGGTCATTCAGTAAGTATAATGAGTAAGTATTTTAGTGTGGAGTGTTTAAGTTTTCACTTATTTAAGTTTCACAATTTTCCTATTTTTCATGAATCCATTCTTTCAATTTATACATTAGTCTCACCTCTCTATTAGTTATTCATGTGCCAGTAAACAGTTCTTGTACTGGAAATGTCATGTAGTTTTGCTCATTTGTCCTCTCTTCTTTATTGCTATTAAAGTTGTCATCATTAAAAAAAGGATTCTGATGCGAGAAAGATGAATCTGGTGGAACTTCTTGGCCGAAATTTTCAGAATAGTTTTAGACGTTAATTGCGCAGTATTTGGGTGAGCTGGAATCCTGGCATAAGAGTACACTTTTCTATACAAAGCACGTAGCTTTTCTTTTCTGCCAGGACCTCAGGACTTTTCTGCTTCAATCATAATTTGTCTATCTTCTTGAATAAGAGCCATCAACACGCGATTCAAGTGATTGTAAATAGAAATCTCATTGGTTGTACCAGATATTTTGAAAATCAGACACATTAGTTCGGCCATTAGTTTCGCACAACTGAGGCCTTATTGTTTAAGCGTTACGGAATAAATTTCGGTTGTTATTTTTACTACCTTAGAAATGACAAATCGTACCATTGAACGCAGTTCCTGTAAAGCGCTAGATATCTAGACTCTAGAGCAATGGTCTCCAAACTTTTTTGATCGCGTACCCCTAAGACGAAAATAATTACAAATTGTATTTCTATATAATATAATATAATGTGTGTGTATGTGTAGTCAAAAATCAAATTATTCATTTTCTTAAACAATATCAATATACATACCTAAATTTACATTTTGAATTAGAATTTAATATGAGCAATGCGATTGTATTTGTTAGTAACATCGGAAAAATTTAGTTTAGTGCCCTCTGCAGAATGCAATTCGAAGATCTGGTTCTGTCTTTAATTTATTCCTGTATTTGGTTTTAATTATTGTCATTGCAGAAATCGTTACTTCACACAGGGGGCGTGTAGAACCAAATGGTAAGATTGCATTCCTTGCTGTGCTTACTAAATCTGAATATTCGGTTTTCAGTTCCATCCACCAGTATATAGGAGTTTTTTTTTAAATCGGATTGTGACATTGTTCTTTTTCTGATGTCGCAGAATGGCTGAAGAGCCGAAGTCCTGGGTTGGAAAAAAAATCTGTTGAAAAACCTATTGCTTTTGGGTTCTCGAATACATATGTATTCGGACGAGGAGTGGGAAGGAATATTGGGTCTAAATGAATCTCGTGAAATAAAACTTTTCAAATAAATTAGAAAAATGTACATATAAAATCTATTCTATGGAATAAATTACTCATATATTTTACGTGACAGAAAAATTTGCACCGTAAATTCGTAATTTCCACTGTAAATACATAATCTCAGCTAATTTCCCGCTACCCGCAATTTAAATTTGTCCTTGTTTGATCGCAAGCTTACTTCTTCGGGAGGATGACTGTAGGATTAAGCCACAGTATTTTTTGGCTTTATTTGGTATTACCCTACTTTGGAGACCTCTGCTCTACACGATTTACATTTGGCCCCTGTTTTAAACTAATGCCAGTGATGCCAACTTATGTTATGAAATAGATATTCTTTAATTTACAATCCTTTATCTCTTTATTTACTGAATGATCCTCTATATATAAATTACTTTAAAAAAAAAAAAAAAAAAAAAAAGCTTCATACTTCGTGAACATGAAAAAAATGTGATAGTAAAATTTTGATGTTTATTTTTAAAAAAATTAATGTTAAGCAGGGAAATCTATAGATGTGTCCAATAATTTCTTTTGTGACAAAATTATACAATTTCATAAGGGACAAAAATATTAAAAATATCCCTTATCAATACCCCTGCATTACTAAAGCTTTATATAATCTCGTAAAGGCCATGTATTATTATTATTATGTTTTTTTTATTATTGCTTTATATTGTAAGTATTAGTTTCAGATATTAAAAGTAATTTCTTCCTAAATCTGTAATCCTGATAATTAATTATTTGTAAACAAAATTTTTATAGAAGCAGGTCTTCCAAGATGTATGTTTAACACATCTTAATTTTTTTTAAAAAAAAGAAAAGAAATTTGGCCAAAAAGAATTTCACTGTCCACTTTATTAAATTGAATATTGAATGTATGAATATTTATATTTATATAAATTTTATAGATATATATAAAAGTAATAGAAAATGTTATATTTTATGGTGGTACCTAACTACTAAGTGGTTATTGAAGTAGGATTGTTGTAAATTACTATTACAGTATTTGTACTTTTCTATTTGGTACAGTGAATATTTACAGTCCACCAATACAAACGTAGTATTAAAATAGAACAAAGTTGGCCATGTAGTTGATAATAACAATAAAATATAACTGACATTAATGCAGGAAAAGTAAGCAGCAATCCCACGAAACAAATCTTTGTTCGCCGAAATGCCATACATCAAAATAGAACGACCTCATAACGGAAACGATTTTTTCCCCCCCGATTGCATCAGGCCGCAAAATCCGACAAGTATTAAAACTAACTGTCTCTCAAATAAATATAACACTTCATACAATAAAAAATAACCAAATGAATAACATAAAAAATATTCATGAATCATTTTATCACTCCTATAAACTTCTTATATAAATATAAAATTAAAAATTGATAAAAAGAAATGAATATTAAACTTTGAATTATTATACTCGGTCTAAGAATCCCGATTACTATGCAGACTGTAAACACTGATCTGAACTTTAAGCTACGACTGTAATTAGTATATTTTATCCTACATTTTTACAAGAATCGTCGGATATGAGCCTTTGATGAACTCCACATTTGTCATGTGAAAACAATGTAATTTGAAGTCATTTGTATGTGAAAATATATTTATATAATTTTAATTATAGATATTAGCATTGGCATCATGTTTCGTGGCCATAGCGCATTGATTCTAAACCATTCCTAAAGTCTTCTTACTGCAGGTTGTTTGTATGTTAGAAATAAAAGGCAAATCTCTATGTTGTAACTTGGCTGCTCTCCGGCCAAGCCCTGTCTAACTGACAATTTGGAAATCTTTGTTCTTAATGCGCATGCTCCTTATTTCTTTTTTTAAAAGAATTTATTTTACAAATCATAAATTCCTGACATATTAAACTGTTAATAAGTTATACAATTTATTTCTAATTTTATTAACAACGAATATATATATATAAGATTTGTTCCATCAAATAGTTTTTGATTAATTGCCAACTGATTATGTACGGCAGTTATCTGGTTTATGAGTAATTTAACTTGATTTTTTTCGTTGGAACGTTCTTTTATTATTTAAAAAAAAATTAAATTAATTTCTATTTACTTCTTTGCAGTTAATTAACTGAAGTGACTAAACAGATCGTTTCAGAGGCCAGCCCTGAATTTGCTCCTTAAGTTGTAGAAACTAATGAAAATAATAAAAGATTAATAATAGTACCAGAGAAACAACACAGGCGGCATTGAGAATAATTTCATACAGAATGATAAAGGTCCTTATTTTGCCATCAGTGACAAAGGTGGTTGGTTAATAAACTCGTATGTTAATTAATGTTATAGTTTTTTAAACTGCAATGTTGTTAATTATATAACTTATTTCATACTACTATTATGTCTTGACGAGTAAGAAAGTCGCAGTAATGAGCGCAGAATGGCCTGGGTGAGAGCCCTCGTTGGTGCAGATCTTGGTGGTGTAGCTAAATATCCTTGTTTTTAAATAAACAATTTCAAAAAGCCTTCTCTCCACATTACCTGTTCTACTCAATAAGCGTAGAGTAAAGTAAATGTCTATTACCGAGACGGAAATCTTAAAAAATATTCAAAGTGAGATAAGATTCATCAATGTTAAGAGAGTCTACAGAAAGTCGGAAAACTGACCGCTTAAGACATGTTTTTTTTTAATTGGTAATTGGTTTGAATCTTCTTGGAAAGCATATCTGTTACTATGCATGCTCCGCACAATTACAAAATTAGTTGGAGACTTTGTTGGAACAAATCTAAAAACAATCTACTCCTAAATAGTCGAATGAATAGCTAATTGAAGATCAGATTTTTGTTTTCTTTAACTTATCCAGCTAAGACAATAACATAGTAATGATGATAAATTCCCCTTCCACCTATCTTCTTCAATTGCAAACTTCCGATCTTTTGCAAAGCTACCAAAATAAAATATAACAATTTATTTATATTAAAAAAAAATTATATTATGATTATTAGTAGTACCTAGTTATAAAAGAATGTTAAAAAATAATTCATCTATGATCTAAATTTTTGTTTGTGTGAAAAGTCGTACTTTATTATTATTGCATTATTAAATCTCATAATTATTTTTCTTGATGATTTTTTATTTTTATCTATATAAATGATAATTTTTTAAATATTTGCATTCTATAAAAATTTCGAATATGCGTTTTTACCTATTAAAACAAAATTATTAATTATTTTTCGTAGTTAAAAAAATAAAAATAAGAAACCTTATAAAAAATATACGACTGAGTGTAATATATGTGAAAATTATATATTTAGGTAAAAATGAATTAAAACAAAAAAAAATATATATATATTGAAATAATTGTGACTTAATAAAAATTATGAAATAAGAAAACTTGTTGGCTGTAACTTTATTGTTATATTGTTAATTAAATTTAAAATTAAAATGATTTATAAGGCTACCTACTCTTTAAATGTGATCATATACGTCCTTTAGTATTAACACTATTGTAAATATTGATTTATATACATATTATAATAACAATATTAAGTAGCAATTTATTTTAAGTATAATTACTATTTAATTTTAATATTTTAGTTTTGTTTTTTTTAAATATATGCATCCCAAATTAAAACATTAATAATTTTTTCTAAAACCAGAACTTTTCCGCTCTCCTAGGAATTCCCTGTTTGTTTTTCCTCTTGAAGGCTTTCAGTATATATCTTAGCACTTTTTAAATGGCTAAACCACGTACAGATGTCTCTGGCTTGTATAATGAACCGCCCTTAAGATTTAGTTAACATGAATATCACGTAAAACTTGCTGGACTAGTAGTTTCAGGCCAAAACTAGCCCTCAATCTTTATAATATACTCTTCAAATTGCTAGGTATGGTGATACAAATATGCCATATTTTAAAGTTCACCTTTATTGGCAATAAAAGTTGGATTGACGGTAATTCTGAAGGAAACTATCGTCAATTATCAACAGCAGGTTGCGAGGAAGAACTCTCTGGAGTGCAAAGGCTGGCGTGCCTGCTGATTTCGGGGGCATTTTGTAGTGCCCCAACGGTTGCACTGGAGGAACTGCTGGGGTTGCCTCCGCTGCATCTTTGGATACAAGCGGAGGCGAGGGCTAGCGCGTACAGAGTAATGAACAATGGCCAGTGGAAGCAAAGAAGCTCGCTAGCCAAACATTTGGACATAACACAGAAGGTTGACCCTGGCCCTATCTTTGAATGGCTGGGGAGGAGTGCTGTCCAACATTCCACTTTGAGCTCCCCTTCCAAGTGATATTTACGTCACGATCGGAATGGGCTAAAAGTTGGGAATAACGGGGCCTACCTGGGGAATCCTAGTTCACGGATGGGTCCAAAATGGCCTGCGGAACTGGAGCCGGAATATATGGAGTAAAGCTGGAGGTACGCCTCGGTGGATACTCCACGGTTTTCCAGGCTGAAGTTTATGCAATAAAGATCTGTGCTGAGGAGAATATGCGTATGGGCTCTAAGAATAGAGAGATATGTATCTTCTCGGACAGCCAGGCTGCGCTGAATGCACTCGGGCATTCAGAATTACCTCTTCCCTGGTCAGGGAGTGTAAAGACTCTCTGGAGGTATTATCCCGGTACAACAAAGTTCGACTAGTATGGGTGCCGGGGCATAAGGGGATTAAAGGTAACGAAATAGCCGACCAACTGGCCAGGGAGGGAGCGAATACTCCCTTCTATGGGCCGGGACCTGTTCTGGGAATAGCCAAAAGCATAGCGAGGGCGTCTCTGAGAGAATGGACTTGGAGCATAATCGTCACTGGCGGCTAAGTACTGGGGCAAAACACGGCAAAATGGTCATGCCAGAGCTGTGTAGAAGAAGAACCAGAGACACCCGGGGTTAGGTATCAGATTTCTCTGATAACGTGGCTGTTTATTGGGCATGGTAGGTTCAAGAAACATCTGCACAAGGTGGGATTGGTGGATGTAGAGCCCTTGTGCCGATTGTGTTAGGAGGAGGAGGAGACGGCCTCTCACCTGTTGTTTGATTGCGTTGCAATCGACAGATTGCGGGACGAGATTTCGGCACGTTGAGACCTGAGGAAATCGTACTCCAAGAAGGACTGGTGGGGAAGGTTCTGGACCTCATGAAGAGGGAGGCTTCCACTACTAGGTTTCGAGGGGTTCGCACAATAAGCCTCAATGGGAGGCTGCAGTGCCTGGGTTTGAGTCCCCCCCCTGCATCATTCTAATTCTATAAAGAAAATAATAATATAATTAAACTATTATAACACAAAAATAATACTTTGAATATATATTAATTTTCCAGAGGACTTCTTGCGAGCGTTTGCCCTGGACATAACAATATGTCAAATATTATGTATGTTACTGAATATCACATTTTGGGCAATTCAGCGATTCTGAGACAAAAAAAAGAACATGGGTTCACTTTCGATTTATTGAAGTTAAAAATATTATAATATTTATTGTACTAAAAACAATGAATACTGTAAGCCGGAATTATGGTGAGAGATTTGTAAACAACTTTTTTAATGTAGTTTCTGCTGCCACAGATAGGTAGCATATGCATCCCTTTTCACGAGAATTATTTCCAATCAAAAGGCTATTTTAAATATTTATGTAAATATCCTTTAGCGGATAATTTTTTTTTAATAATCTTTTAATATGTTACTTCTCTATTCCAGCAACACAGATGGAGTAAGTGTCGCAAATGATAAACATTATATAATAAATAGCTAATTTTGTCCAAACTCTTGTTTTTCACATAAAAAACAAACTTTTAAGGAATGTACCTGTATGAAAATTGGCGTTGATAAATTTGGTTTGTTTTAAGATGAGGGAGGAATACTTATGATCGAAACAAAAAATTCTCAGGGAGTCAATTAGTAAACGAATTCATTTATAAGGAAAATAGGAAGTCAAAAGAGGAATTGAATCTCGCCTTGACCGAATTAATAACTTTTGCTGAAAAAAAAGGGCATATCAGAACGATATTGTCTGATAAAATGAGAAATTGTTTTGTAGATATTTATAGATCAAGGAATTTCTTTCATTCCTTGATTTTTTTTTTTTTTTACCTTCTACGAATTGAAGAAATCTCTAACTCTGGGGAATAATGTTAATGGAAATATATTTGTGATTTTTACCACGCAAAATACCGATTTCACCAGCGCCACCGATTTCATGTTTTCTGTATTCACCGCTCAACAGCAGCGCCACAGATATTATGTACTGCGTACCTGTCACGTCTATGTAAAAGAAGCGCTCAAATGCACTTTAAGATTATGTATAAACAATAAGTTCTGCCCAAACTCCCCAATATGTTTATACAAAAGTGGGCCTATTCGAGGAACTATAAAAACAATATTATACAACAAGAAAACTTTAATATTAAAAACAGCTTTGGAATAGTCTTCAATGAACAAGAATGAGAAAGATGTCTTGTTGAATTCTTAATTATGACTACAAGCAAATAATCAAGTAACAACAGAACAAGCAACTGTTCTAACCAGAAAATATCAAGAACCGCTCTTAGCGTCAGCATCTTACAATCATGTCTCAGCAATCCGCGAATTATAAATTGTCAGCCCAAGTGTCAAGTTATGTCTACTATTGCTTTCAGTAAAAATGTAAGATTTATTTTCCAAATGTATATATACATTTTAATATAAGGAGCTTCAACATCTAAGGCCATTGGCGCCCTGAGCCTAACAGTGTATTACCAGCCTCCGCACAGTGCTCTCTCGTTACAGACAGCACTGCCCATCACAGGACAGTGAGTTGTAGAGGGTCCTAGGAGTAGAAAATCTAAGGGCAGCGAGTCTTGACTTGAAATCCAGCACCTCCGCTCCAATGTGTATTGTTATTTTATTTATAATTTTTAATGCTTCATATTTCTAATTATGCATTATCTTTTTATAGTCAAAAAGTAATAATCCAGCCAAGTATTATTTATTCATTATTAACTTAGTTCTACCAAACTTTACGATATCTGCTTGAAAAATGACCATATTATTAAAAGATATCGCAAAGAATACCTATTTTATTTATAAATAAGCTTAAAGTCACTAATCTATCATTTTGTTCTAACTAAACCGTGCTCTAATACAAAGTACAGATTTTCCAGTAATTGAACTATTTTTCAATCATGAACTTCAATAAAATTTCACTTACTTACCTTTTATTTTCATAACAATTATCATTAAAACTGGTTATCTTTATAAACTGTCCAATCATTAACAATATAAAAATAAAGTCGTTCCAATATTCCCACAGGGCAAAGCCTGCCCTCATTGTAGGCCATCTTTATATAAACTGCCTAAAAAACCTTCGTATAATATCTCTGATTATGTTTCTATTATTACATCTGATTCGCTAAAATCTATCAGCTGTCACCATGGAATTATTTTAACAATTCTCAAACCCTTCTACATCTGAGTGGTCTATGCCATTATAATATTAAATTATTAATCTTTTAATAAATTGCACAAAAATAAATATAAATATTTTTTATAATGAAAAGTGTTGATTTAGTAACAATTTTTTTAAATAAATTGTATTTTTCTGAAAGTAATAAATTGTAATAACATTCATGCTATAATTTTGGATTAATTATTCATTCCATTATTATAAAAGTATTTGTTGGCCGTCGATTATTATGTTATGAAAAAAATTTGGTGAGGATCGGTCAAGAAAGAAACATTCAATTAGCCAACGTTTCGACATAATTTCCTGTCTTTATCAAGACTTTAATAAGATCTTATATCAATTATCATTAACTAAAAATTAGTCTTAAAGATGTGAAAAAGATTTTTAGTGGAACCTGTGAAACTTACAACGTTTTTTACACCATAGAGACATAAATGAAGAAAATTAAAAGTTGCTTGTGTTAAATCATGTGTATTTCGATTATTTAAAACACCGTTTCTGGTAGCGATGCATAGTCTGGGCTGAAGGTTTAAAGTGGTTTAAAGTTTTTAATATTTTAATCGTTCTATTATTAGGCCAAAAAACGTTATTCTTCGCAATGCGTTTTCTGGAAAACTGCTATTTTTTCTTCTTCATTTTTACTCACATGTTGAATATTAATTTTTTTTCTGCAACGCATTAAATTGGTTCTTAACAGAGGAATATCAAAAAATATTAAACGGTCCAAATTCTGAGAATCTACCTTTATTCAAGTCCACAACTCCATTTATTTATCTCTCTATAACCTGCACTTTTTAGTATAACCTCAAATCTGTTGATATTTTGTGATTGTTTTCTTTTCAATAGGTTCTTGTTTTCGCGTATTGCCGTTAGATTTCAGGATATAGAGTAAAAGAAATATTACCTGACGTCACTTACAAGAAAAAGTAATAATGGCTGGTTTTACTTTTCTTCTATTGTGATTAAAAATATAACTTCACTCACTACTTTTGATTTAGTAATTGTCACATTACAAGGATATTAAAAGGAAGGATTGGAAGGTAAAGAAATAATATATGAATCCAGAAAACTCAAAACGTACAAATAATTTCTTTTATATTTATTATTGTTTTTTTGTTATTTTTCATTCCACTTTGAGGATTTTCTTTCTGTACATAGGAAATATATAATTGTATACATATTTAATATATATATTTATATAATTTAAATTCTCCATCTTTAACTTATTACACTTATAAACTACTTGTTTTCTCAATTATAAATTTAAAAATAATTTAAAAAATAAATTTAAAGAAAATTCGGTGGATGAAAAAGGATCTTTGTTTTTTAGATAAAATTTAACATTTTTTTTTTAAAAAAGATTATGATAAAACTATATTTATAATTTTTTTTTAATTTATTTTATATTGTCTAACTATTACATAGATTTTGTTTTATTGTAATTTTATTTATTTGGACACAATTACATTTACAATATAATTACGATGAGCAAATAACAATTAGGTTTAGTGTTTCCATTTACAAAAAAAAAACACTATTAATCAATTTATTTGGACAAGAATTTAATGGAGAAAAAGAAAAGTTAAAAGACATAAAGTATTATTAAACTTTTATTTAAAATAAAAAAGTAAATTAATTTAATTAGAGAATTCTTCCATTTCCAATATTATTAACTGATAAATTGTTCTAGTACTTTTTTTTTGTTTAATTTAAATAGTTACTTTATTATTATTATTTTTTAATAATCAGTCTTCAATTATTGGAAATTTGTGTTCTCAAATTATATTTCCAAATAAAAATAAAAAAAAAAGAAGAAGAAACAAAATAAAATAAGAGCAAAACAAACCAAAAAGATTATGTACAATTTTTGTAATTACCTGAGTGAATAAAATTATCATTTTTTTTTAATTACAAATCAATGACTGCTGGCAAATTCGTGTCTGTCATAGCTTTTCAGGCCTCTGCATTCGTCTATCTTCAACAAAGATAAATCAGGCTAATAGGTCTTGTTAAAGCCATCACAATATGCACTCCACAGGGCCTTAGTGGCTGTACCGGGCAGAACAAGTGCCCAGCTGCCTTCTCATCTTAACCCAGCTTTCTCAAACCGATATGTCCTCATGATAACATGGTTACTTCCTTTATCTTGCAAGAAAAAAAACCGAGAAGTATAAGGGCCTTGGGTAGAGAGCAATTCTGCAGGTGTCACGTTTTTTGGGGGGGGGAAATTGTACCATTTCAGTCAGCGAGGAGTCAGGGAGAGAGAACTTAGAACACCGCTAAGCTTGTATTTAAAACCGGCGATTCTGCCATCTGGGGATCAAGTATACCGGATCTTCTTCTCCGGTGGCTAATTTGTTTCCCATAATTAATAAAATTCCTTGAAGGAATCCGTTCTTAACGGACATTAATAGAATATATATATATATATATATATATATTATACGCTGTAGGTAGACCAAAACACCTTGAATCGTCGACATAAATGCGTTAGAAGCGGTGTGCAGGAAAAGCAAAAACATTACGTGAGATTAAGGTTGGGAAGGTTGCTTATTTACTTACTATTTTGGCACAAGATTAGTGTTTAATCCCGTTTGGTTTGATTTATTTTATATTAAAAAAAAAAAGCTAAGTTACGACGCGTTGCAAGTAGTGCACTTTTCCTAAGTTCATAGTGTATGTAACTTCCTAGAACTAAATTATGTTTTGAACTCGACGACTTTCAATTTCTTTCGACTAAAGACTGCCGAGGTTCAAGAAATTTTGATAATTATGAGATATTGTGGGTCCAATATGGTGGCTGACACTGTACTCCATACCAACTTGTCACTCAAAACTTCTTCCTAAATCTGAAAGTGTCAAACACAATCAACAAACCATGATGATAAAAAAAAACATAACATAGCAATTAAAGAGTTGATCACAACGTAAATAAACTTTAATCATTAAACACTTGCTAGTTTATTGTCAAACTGTGATATAAAAGGGAACGTTATTAATCTGAAAGACCGTTGCTAAAGAGGTTTGGAGTTGCAAGTTAAAGCAATGAAATGATGAAATTATTCATAAATAAATAAATTAATGATTACTGTGAAGATGTAACAAAGAAAAATAACTAATAGTAGAAGGATGGAGTGTCAGCCATGTTGGAACCACTATATCTCGTAATTATCAAAATCTTCCTCTTAAGCTCCTTACCAAAGGCTGAAACCTTCATTCCACTAAATACATCAAGTTTTCTTTTCTGCTTTATCAAAAAAACGTATTTAGCAACATAATTTTGATTGGAAGAAATCTTTTAGGTTTGGTTAGGTTAGGTTAGGTAAAACTAATTTTGTTTAAGTGTTTTTCTATTTACTTTCGAAGAAATTATTTTATAAAATTAAGCGTTTATCAAGAAGGTAGAGAATATTGAGTGATTTGTTATTAGATTTACCAAGTATTATATATAAACCCTGTTCTTACAGGAAGGTAACAGTCGGCGTTCACTTCCAAGTCGGATACATTAAACTGTGACAGACACACATTTTAGCAATTTTTTTAAACATTTCAGTTGCAGAGAGAGAGACCACCATCTCAACTATAAAAACTTCAATTATATAAAAAAAATTATATAAAACACAAAAAGTAAATAATGGTAACTCACAAAAAAAATGTATATAACAGACAAAAATATATAAAGAAAAATAAAACACTTAAAAGTCTAAAGGTATTTTATAAATATATATTGTATTTATTTATTCATCAGTGATATATAAATTTACAAGTAAATATTTTTTTCTGTTTACTTTACTTATTTTTTAAAGAAACAGGCAAAAAATAGGTGAACAGTTTTGTATTTTAATATATTACAGGTTCTTGTAACGATATTAATAATTATATAAAACGTTATTAAAAACTTAAGCATAGTTTTTTTAATTATTAACTTTACTTCCTCAATTAACAAATGTCTTTTCTTTGCCAGGATGGATTTATAGGAGAGGAAAACTGGGCAGAAGTAGGTATATTTTATTCTAATTTATATTTACAAAGTACCAAATATTTTTGTTTGGAGGGGACAGAAAGTCGTAGGCTAATATTTTTCAAACTTTTTCTTCACTAATAAACACTCCTAGACACTTAATTTTCTTTTTTTAAAAAAAGCTAGAAAAATAATGACTACAAACTTAAAATAAAATTGAGGAAGATTTGTTTTTTGTTTTTTTAAAAAAAAGTAGAATTTTGTTTTTTTTTCTTTGAACAAATTTTACACTATCTACAAAATTTATTTGGATATTTTTGTTTATTTTTTTATTTACACCAAAAAATTAGTATTTACAAAAAAAAGAAGATATATATCGAACAAACAAACAAACACCTTCAATTACAAAGTTGTTAAGTACATAAAAATGCGGCTAAAGCTCATCAAAATTTTCAAATTTTGTTAATTATTGTAAAAAAAAATACTAATTCTTAGATTTCTTATGCTTCATTTTTGTTCCTGTGTATTAAATTTTGGTACATTTCAACTTTTTGATGGTAATTTTTAATTACACAAAAAATCATAATTGGGCTAAATTACCTAATTCTGATATATAAGGTTTGAATTTCAGGTTCATATTTTTGCTATGAAAAATTCGCGTAAGCTGAAAAATTCTATTACTAAGAATGTTTATCAAGCAACCCGGCTATTGATAATAAAAGCTCTCTTAACTGTCCAGACAATCAGGCTCGTGCAAGTATTAATTTCGATAATTTATGGCTCTTTCTATGCATTTTTTTAAAGAGAATTTTAACTCTTACTATTCTCCGACTCTGGGCTCGAATTTGCCGCCGGTTTGACGTATAACTATGCCGCCTTTCAAGGAATGTACTGGAGAAGAGTTTAAATGATTTGGGTGTAACTTATGTGTAATGATGTTTTGTACCTCCTGCGATTGAGTAAGTAAAGTAATGCAATAATTTCTGGTAGGCTTGACATCCAACTACCAAATTAGGTGTAGCGGACGGGGGCGGAAAAGCACCTACTTTACTATAAACATTTTTTAAACGAATATAAAATTTATCAGTTATTCAAGGGGCTCGAACTGGGGACCTCCCACTTACAAGTCTATCCTCATAACCACTACACCAACAACCGCCCCGATAGAGTAAGTACTGTAAATTAATAAATGAAAGATGGGTAATGACAAATATACAAAATTTGCAAATCTTATAATTAACCAAGAAATAAATAACCAAGAAAATGGAAGAAGGAAAGATGGCCAAAGAGGCCTGAATTGGGAAGCTGAGGGGAGAAGAAGAAGAAGCAGAACCAGAAACATGTGGATAACCGAAGTAAGAGAGAGAATCAACGGAAATGGGCTTAACGAAACAGTATCGGAGGATAGAATACTGTGAAGGAAAAGTTAATAGAATTGTTTGGGTGAGGAAAAAACCAACTATTCGGAGATTTTTTAAGAAAATGCCCACTCAAATAAGTTCTTCTGCCAAAATTGCTTATAATTAAGTTCCAAATCTAATAATATTTTAAAGTAATTAGAAAGAACCATAAATTAATTTTAATTTAATACCTGTATGAGCTTCAAAGCTCGGAAATTAAGAGTTTTTTATAAAGACATTTCTCAAATGATTTGGTTTCATTTTTCAAAAATGAGATGTAAGCTGAGGAAAAGAAACAGAACATACAATGAACGAATTCTGGGTCACTTTAGCACGGTAATAGGCCGGACCAATATGATTTGTGGAATGACAAACTAATATAAAATCTGTAATGAAGTTCGAGAGATGTGCCACTAGATAGCACTTGGCACCTTACTGTAATGGACCAGCTGTTTCTTGTTTCTCTCTATTGAACCTGTTTTATTTATTTATATAGTTTTTTTTGAAAAATGAAGCATAAGAAATAAGAATTTCCAAATAAATTATACCAATTAATTTTTGGCAACCTTCCATTTTTCACAACTAATATAAGAAACAATTTTTTTTTTTTTTTTTTTTTTAAGAAATGAGCTGATAAGAACGACTAGAAAAAATTTGGGCCGCACTTCTTTCTGCTAGAGACAAATGTTTTTATTATTAATTATGTTTCTTCCTTTGTGATTATTACCTTGTATTTTAATTAAAGAAATATGGCTGTCTGTGTTGTTCAAGTGGAAGCTAAATGCCTCCAAACAGAGTGTCACATACTGTTCATAGTGTATGGCCAATTGAAGCTGCTACCAGATAATAGCATATCTCTAATCAATGTCTCTATTGGTGTTTTCCCAACTAATCTTACAAAGAACAATTGTTCAATTACTTGTGAACTGACCGTACGTAACGATGGTAATCTTAATAATAATTTACCAAATCTGGTTGGTTGATTTGGATACTGGCTACGACAATATTCTTCCAAAGCGCACTGTGATTTCTCTTGCAATGATTCTATATGTGCTACGTCTGATAGGCCGCATGCATCTGTAAAAAATAATAAAAACAGTAATTAATTTTAAATTTAAATTTATTGACATAAACTTTCGGTAGGGAATAAACGAGAAATTGCTAGCAAAGATAAGCATAATTTAATAGACACTTCTTACATAATACTATGTGTCTCTATAAATATTATAATAAAAACTATAATTTATGTATAATTCAGAATATGCATATAAAACATGTGCTTCACCATCTTAAATTCTCCCGTCAGCTGATTTCACTTGCATTATTATTTTTTAATTTAAAAATAGGATTAACAATTTTTCGTAGTTTCGTCAGTTTTAAACTTGTGTCAGTTTTTCTAAAATTGAAATTTTCATGGAATACACAAGTATTGAATTAAGTCCATTAAGTAAAAGTACTTGGCTTTTTGAAGACATCAACAATTTTAACATCAAGTCCTAGCTAATTCCTCATCTGTATCTGATTTGGGTACACCAGTTATCTTTGATTTATCTTTGTCATCGCGTATTGACCATATTCGAAATGAAGCTAGGAAATAATTAGGATTTAGGGGGCTTGAGTGCACTGAAATTAAAGGAGAGAATTGTGCCCTCCCCCTACCACAGGATGAGATCACTCACTCCACACCATCCCTTCCAAATTAAGATCTCTGAGAAATCTGAGAATCGGGGAACCGATCCTCTATTTTTAAGAAGTCGCTCTTTCCAATCAGTATCGTTTAAAGCGGAAAGATTCATTAAAGTGTTTTATATTTAAAGTTCCCTTTCCCTTAACAAGCTTAGGGCATACACCGTGCTTTACTTCATAGAAAGTTTCATTCCTAGCTAATATTAAACGAGCGGGTTAAAACCAATCAAACAAGTAACGAAAGATTAAACTTTTTTTTCACAAAATATATTGATCAAACTAAATTAAAATTATAATAATAATAATAATAATAATGTTGTAAATTGGATGTTGAGGTTCGGCCATAAAAAAGAACTCTTTTTAAATTTCTACCGACGTTTCGGCAAATTGATTGCCTTCTTCAGGGTCTGTACAAAGGTTTTAATACAAATCAATAAAAAATACAAACAACATAAAATATGAACTTAAAATAAATATTTTCAAAATAATTTTTTAAAAAAATAAACTATATAAATAAACTAAATAAAAAGTATGATATATATAGCACATTTAAATTTATTTTAAACTATTGTTGTAGAACAGATCAATATTAAACTAAATCACAACTATTAAAACTTTGACAATATGTGGCATACATAAGAGTAAAGTACGGAAATAACTTATGAAATGTACTTACAAAAATTTTCAGTTAGAATTACAGTAGTAAATACTCTAGTTTAACCTGTGACATACCATCACAAGTGTTACGGGTCAAGGTTTATAAAGGGCTAGGAGAGCGGATGGGAAAACCGTGTCTTAGTCTGTATGTTGTTTTGGAAATTCCAGGAGATTGTTATAACTGAGGGATAGGTTTTTGGTGTCTGTTCTAAAATTGATAGATAATTTATCTTTTTTAATATGAATCATTTCCAATATATTTCTTTTTTTATTATTATTGTTGATGGAGAGAATTTTAGTGTTTTCCATGTCAAATTCATGTTTGTATTGTATGCAGTGTTTCGTTAGTGCTGTAGTCATGTCAGTCGGTTTTTTAGTTTTACAGTCGTATTTATGTTGGTACAGTCTATTTTTTAAATATTGAGATGTTTGTCCTATGTATGTAGCTGGGCATTGTAGACAACTTATTTTATAAATTATATGATAATAAAGTTGTGGGTGTGGGGTCTTTTAGTTTAGAAAAGAGTTTTTTTAGAGGATTGGAGTTTTTGTGAGCAATGGAAATGTTATATTGCTTGAAGATTTTAGCTATTTTTTTCTGATAGACCTTCTATGTATGGGATAGAGATATAGGATATTGGAAGTTGCTGTGATGGCGTAGAGGGAGTCAGGTTGATCATATTATCTGTGGATCGTTGATATATTTTTTGTTCTATATGGAGAGGATAGCCATTATTTTTAAATATCTTAGATAATTTTAACTTGTTCTCATCATGGAAACGAGGATGGCTAGGACGAAGTACACGTTTGGTAAAGGATTTAACAAAGTTGATTTTCTGATTATATGGATGATTGGAAAGGAAATGGAGGAATCTGTCAGATTAATAATAATAATAATAATAATCGCTTATAGGAACATCTAAACTTTCACTTTACAATTTTTTCAAAATAAAAACAAAATAATTCTAATAAGACACTTTTAGTTAATTTACTGAAGTAATTCTTTACATGTTATAACAGAATTATGTAATGTAATAATGATTATCTTTAAATTAAGTATTGAAAATCGATTTTAAATATCGATTTAACAGTACTGAATATTGTTTCATTTTCAACATAATAATATAAGGTTACTTATATTATAAGATAGGTGGAGAGGTTACTTTTTTGTTTTTACTTTAGTAGAATAACCTGAACTATAAACTCTACAAATAGATCACGACTCTCCAGTTATAGATTTTTTTAAGTATTATGACCTATATTATTTCTGGTATTTTATATATATGTATATATTTATAAAACCGTGGATATTGAAACAATTATTACGGTTTAGTCAGAGCATTTGAACCGGTACAACTTTGATGATGTAATTGTTTAATACTTCAAAAAGTAAGTACTCTTAGCCATATATATTTCCTCATTGAATTTTAAGAATTAAAAAAAAAACTATTAATTTTATATTATCCACCCCTTTATTGCTACTTAATTTTATTTTTTTGATATTTTATTACCTTCCTCGTAAAGTTAGAAATTTCACTTTATATGGCAAACGATTATTTACTTCTCTTTAGAAGATGTTACCTCAACGCTGCTTAGTTACTACCTGGTTTTGGGATTAATTATTATATAATTCTAGTATGATTATGTGCAGAATTATCTATACTATTAAAATTTATAACTTCTTGATTAAGTGGAGAATCTCATAAAATGTTTTCAGTGGGTAATAAAAACTAAGAAATCTTAAGTATAGTCTAGAGTTTGTGTTAAATTGTGTGTATAATTCATTTAATATGGCCAAACAAAATGTTTCCTACTGGAAAGCATTCCAAGTTTAAAGAAAATCGTAACAGTTTTCAGGAAAATTCTCCCAAAAAACTCAAAAACCTATTCTGTAAAATCGCACTTCGGGTAAACCGATTTTCTGCAAATTAGGAATTCTGTTTTTGGAAAGAATTTTGCCCGAAATCTTCGTGATGCGGAGCTTATACCTAATATTAAATTTGAGCTTCCTGCGACTTTTCCTTTTTGAGATCTTCTGTAAAAACACACCACATATATACACACACAGAGACCATTCGTTAGAAAGATTTTTTCATATTCAGGGGACCTCGTAACATGTATTCCTCGGTGAAAACTCAATTTCGAAAATGGGTGGGAGAAAATACTGTGTTATTTAAGGATCCAAAGAAAAGCGGTCCTTATGGTAATAAACATGATATCAAGCATTCACACCCGATTTCCAAAGTTAAAATCTCATCAGAATGTCATCCAATACGACCTTTTTATTTGAAACAGTTTTTTCGAAAACATATGTTTTGTAAGGTCTACAGAAATAATTGTAATCTTCACGTCGGTTCCATTTACAAGTAGTATCAAGTTTGACCTCATGCGAGTTTTCGTATTTTTGTCTGTCTGTCATTGTGTTTCTCTCTTTGTCTCTCATTTCATCACTGAGAGAACGGAAAAATGAATTTTGCATATATTTTTCTTTAAATGATTTTTTTATTGGACCGCTTTTTTTTTTAATAAAAGAACATTTGATTTAACTATTTCTGGTTACTTAATGCTGTTTTAGTATGTTTAATGACTTGGAACTGCTTATTAAACAAAATAAATACAAACAAAAAAAAAGTTAAAAAAAGCAAACCAAATTAGGGCAATTTGTGTAGTAATATTTGTATAGTGTTTGTGTTTAGTATATTTATAAGTAGTTGTTAGTAATTGAAGCGAGGGTGTGTTGTTGTAGTTGCCTGTAGCGACCAGCTGACTGAGGTCCGCTCGCGGCTTACCGGTCGTACTTGACCCGCACTAAACCACATCAGACCTCTCCGCCAACTACAGCTTCGCGCTCCCCCTAAGGCGTCTCTCTGTTTTTATTTTTTTTATTTTTATTTTTCAACGTACCGTTTCCCCCTCCCACACTATTTACTAGGTTAGTTGTGCCCTCTTTTAGCACCAGTTTACTTACTAATGTATGCAACTTATTAGTTCTATTCTCGGCTCAAACAGTTGACTTGCTTTGTTATTTGCACTTTATTAGGCTAGGGTCGTTTAATTTTATTTTAATGACCTTTACATTTGACTAATTAAAAGCAAATACTAATGAATACCTATTTCATAAATGAACATCATTAATAAACATGAAAGATTATCTTAAGAACAACTTATCAAAAAATATTGCATAGTTTAAAATCGATTATGAAATTATTAATTATAATGATTATGTTACAAAGAAGAACTCTTTAGTTTGATCTCTGCGGAGAAGAAATCTCTAATTCAGGCCTTCATCAATGAACCATATCTTCGTTAAATACGCAAGATATAACACCCTTTTGTTGAATATTGCATTCTGAATGGAAACATCGAGCATTTACAGAGTCTGCTCCAGTTTTATATATATTATATATATACAAATCTTGGTAAACAGAATTTTTACGTCGATTTTTAAACTGGAAATCGCTATGACAGGAATTCTCAGATGAAGGTGTTTATCGCATCCAAGTAGATTAGTGGTCCGCTTGACAAACAACTTTAAGCTAGTTTTGGAATGCCCACTTTCTGGAAAGTATAATAAATGCAGAAACTTTTAAACGAATTTCTAGCTGGGAAAGTTCTGGCACAATGTTGAAAAATTGGTATAAATCCTATTCTAACTAGTCTCTAATAAGTAAACAAATTGTAGGATGAGTATACGAATGGTTGTTGTGGCAAAAAAAGTAATAAAGATTATATTATACTTCCTGCACAAAATTTTTAGCCGAAACTTCCTGCCAGTTCCCCTTGAGAGAGAGACATGTGTAAATAATAGCACCTAGAAAATCCCTAGTAGGATGAAATCTGTCTAGTGAGCTAGAGTTTGCATACAGACCGCTGAATCCAAGTAGTTTGCACATATCAGTACCTCTGCAGATCTCATGTATATTGTCTGACTGTTCGGGGCGTCAGTCAAGTGTTGCTCTTATTCTTAGGCTGGTACACCCCAAGGTTGCCATGATCAAAATTTTTCTTCTTTTGAAGGCTTTTCCATTCCACAGGATCGCCTTATTTTTCCCTTTTCCATTCCATCGGCTCCTGCTTCTCAAAGCCGTTATTCTGCTTCATCATTATGGCTCTCTTATCTCGGCGATTCCTACTCCTGGGAAGTTAACCATCAATCGAAAGAGTCTTTGAACATCTTTCTTCACCATTATTTTCACATGGCTTTTCAGGGTTGCTTTTGCTTTCAATTTCTTGCCTCCTCTGACTATGGACTATGGCGTCTTCTTCACCTGTTCATTCTCTTTGCTCTTCAGCCTGAACCCCATGGCAGCCTATCTCACTTGCACTATCTTACAGTCCAAATCCACTCTCTTACAACCCATTTTTCTGTTGCATCCGCACCACACCTCCAGTATACTTTCCATTTCCTAATCTTTGGAAGAAATTCCTAATCCACATCTTCCAAACAGAAGTGGCTAGTACCAACGAAAAAAAACCTCTAAGCATACTACACGACGGAAATTCAACTTCAGAATTCTTGTAATTATTTCTCTAAAAACATAAAGATGGTATAAGTTGGATACAAAAAAAAAATAATTATTTTCTTGAAGAATTCATTGAGAAGTATTAATAAATTAATATAGTAGACAGTTGGCCTGAGATATATAGTCTGAATTAAGTTATTTCACTTTCATTACCATCTAATTATAAGCTTTTCGTCCGGGGTAATTCATAAAAGTGAAGTTGATACAAGTTTCAGAAAAGTTTTTATCAAGCACATCTCTCCCTTCCCTTCTCCACACTTTTGCTTAAAAATAATTGGTTGAACAATTGTGTTTCTAATGAGTTGGAAGTACCACAACCAAACTAGGTAAGAGGGTTTGGATCGGTCGGTCGGGTGCTTTGTTTTTCACATTACTAATTCCTGGCTGATGATTTAATGAAGTTGACTGTGGAATGCCCTCTTCACTGAGTTTTCCCCCTCAACATTCACTTTCTCTCTCTCTCTCTGTTTCGTCAAAGTTGTTCATCATTTCTCTCCCTTTAAGGCACGCTGTTTCTTTTCATTCTCTACCCACACAAATTATTAATTATTTAGATTTATACTTGAAGTGGTGAGAAGAACACAGAATAAAGAGGTTTTACTGATCTTATTTTGGGTCATTTGGAAATGGATAAAATTATTCCTATCCAGGAGGCACAGTGTGAAACACTCACATGCCTTTCTCTTGTTATCCTCTGATGAAATTCTAAATGACAAAATGTCTTCAAAACTTGGAATTTTTACTGACCTGGATAAAAGTAATAGGCCTAAATTTATATATACGTAGTTAATATGCCATGTTTAAAGAAACTCGTTCAAGTGTTTTTGAAACAAAGTGAAAAAACACTCCCACACAGAAAGACCCTGGGCCAAGATTTGTCTTTTAACATACACTAACTTAACGTTAAACGAAGCACTGGGATCGTGCCAAATTTTCGAAATTTAGTTTTCACCGAAAATACACGTTTTGAGGTCCCCTGGGTCCAAAAAAGTGGTTTCTATAAAATGGCCTTGCGGGTGGATGTGTGTGAAAAGAATATCTTCAAAAACGAAAAATTTCAGGAGGCTCAAACTTGGTATTATTATTTAGGCACAACCATCGCATCTGACACGAAGATATCGGGCAAAATCCATCAACCGAAAGTGTCACTTTACTGAATGTTTTTTTTTTCCAGTTTATTGTGATTTTCTCAAAAGAGGCTCCAAAGATTTCCGTTGAACTCGAAATATCAACTACACATACAAAGAGCTACAACTTTATTTAAAACATTTCTCCGGGAAAATACATTTAAGTGCAATTTTGGAAAGCGGCTGCACAAAATACAACTAAATGGCGGAAGCTCATTGAGGAGGCCAGGACCCACCGCGGGTTGCAGCGCCATTTAGATAGATAGATTTGGGGGAGGAGATGGCACTCTAAAGTGCTAATTCAGTTATTACACAATTCTGACCAGAAGGGCGCTTTACTTATAATGGATGTTAGGTGGAGAGAATTTAGGTCTGATTGATGATATAAGAAGAAGACTTGGTTAACACTGGTTAACTTATATATTAATTAAGAGACACTGACTGCCTGGACTTTACAATAGATGAATGTTTAAGGTAGAGTGGTATGAGAATGATACGTAGCGATTGAATGTATTGAACTGATTTCAACTTTGTTTTTATGGACTGTCCGTCGCTATATTTATACAACTTCTCCCACTCCAGTCCGAGAGAGTGGTTGAGTTTCTCATGCTCTCTTTGGTCGCTGTTACATACTGAAGGTAATTTTTAGCATTTTTCTCGAAAAACGACTCCAATGATTTTCTTTAAACTTTAGATATTTACTCCTCGTACAAGAGCTACAACTTTTATTTGAAACATTTCTCCGGGAAAATTCATTTAATGGCACTTTGGGGGAAGGGGTGGCGTTACTGTTTTCTCTAAAGTGCTAATTCATTAATTACACAATTCTATCATCTAAATAATATTAATTCGAATTAAATATGTTGTCGAAATCCCGAGTTTGAAGAAATTTGGATGACTGGAAGTGCGGCTTTACTTAATAGGTTATTCAGTTTTTTGTAATTTACTCCATAAAAATGCCGACGGTTTTAAACACTAATAGTATCCATAAGTTCTAGGAACTAAAAATTTATATTCTCTTAAATTTTAAACATAACCTTCACCTAACTTCAAGATAAATAGACAAATTGTTTAAATTGTAATTAGGTATCTTATTCTTGTAATTAGTTTTAATGATCCAATTTGATCGGTATTTGGATATGATTTATGCAATTAGAAAAATAAAATTGTTAAATTATTTCTTGATGACAGACATTAAAAAATGATTTTAAACAATATCTAAGATAGATAGAGAGAGAGGGAGGAAAATTACTGGTTAATGATGTCTTCAAGTTTAATTTTTTTATTGTAATTATTAATAAAAAATTGTTGGTTTAATATATTCGATACATTTAAATATTTCAACCATATCAGCTATGCTTTCAAATAATATTTAGATAATGCTGAAAATTAAGTGATTAACTTGTTTAATAATGTTTATTTTCATCAAATGTGATTCTACTGTAAGGTATTTTTAAGCAGATTAATGAAATAGCAATAAAAATATTTTGTACCGCACTAACTGATGTTTTCTTTCAAAATTGGACTTTGTTTTTTTGGAAATCCCAATCTTACAACATATATACGGTTGGCTAGAAACCACTGACGCAGTGTCAACCCGGGAACTCAAGTATTTTTCATGAAAATGACCGCGGAAACTTAAAAGAAAGATTACATTATATAATGTTGCTTGTATATAAATTCCATTTCTTATTAGATATGTATACCATCACTGACTTAGATCAACTGGTTCACTTCAAAGAATGGGATCACTTTCCTTTCATCGGCTCATAACTCCAGATTGCGCACACCACATGTGAGAAAATTCTCTGGAAAACAATATTTGCAAGTGCCACATCTAATTCTGCCAGGTAGTGATTTTTTAATAGCGAATGTTTGGCCAGCATATCACGGATCTCATCGCCATGTTTTGTTGAAAACTGCACTCAAGGTTTGCTTACTATCATTAGCTTCTTAATCTCATTCACATTGTTGGATCCCAGTTTTGAGGTCCGTTTGGGAATCGATCCTGTACTGCTCCTAGCAGATTGACAGTATCATCAACTAGGACACGAGCAGTTTTTTCTGCTCATCGCAACTATTCTTCACCAACATTGTGCATAGTGCGCAATGGATTAACGGTGACGGTCTTGCATGAGCAAAAAAATCATAAAACAATCCACCCAACTGCTATGACATCCGCCCATAGCTACATTACTCAACATGTCACGTAAGGCGTAACGCATCTCTCTACCATAAGCAATTCAAATTCCCCAGCAAGGGGTGATCACCGCCTATCTCAACCCTAGGAGATCTGGAAGGAGAAGTAGGGGAAGTTCTCAGAAAGTATATAATAAGGGCTAGCGTAAGCCTATCATTCAGTCTGGTACATATAGTCAAGTCTACAATTCAGTCTTGTACACACTGTCTCCAAGAGAATATCACTATCACCAACACTCTGCCAGTTTAGTCTGTCATTTCTAGTCACGCTACCGCCTTTTTTTAATTCAGTCAGAGTAAAGTCTTTGCAGTACTCTTTTTCTTAGTTAATATAACAGTGTTCGATCAGTGAACTTCTATTCTAAATTTTTCTCTGCCCAACCCCATAAAAATTCCACTAGATGCTCATGACTTCTAAACTCATCCTGTCAAATTTAATGTAATTTAAGTTTTGTCTTCCAATACTTATAATTTTGCTGACGAGAATGCAGTCTAAGAAGAGTAAGCCACAATTTATCTTGTAGAGCGTATATATATATAGAGTGGCTTCTACATTTGTACGCTTAGAATAATGATTTGAGTTTCAGGGATTCGATTCTTACGTGGCTCACAATATGTAGGGTTTAGAAAACGTTTGAGCGGCCCGCCTTAGTCGGCGAAGGAAGACTCTTCATGTGAACAGTTATCTTTTGATATAATTGAAGGTAGAATATTGGCCAGTTTTCAAAAATAAACCGAAGGAAAACCATGAAAATGTGCGAGTGCTGATTTTCCATAGAAATGCGTGATTTATATATTGAGAAAATATATTGAGTCTTTATTGAAACATTTTCCCAGGAAAGTTCAATTTACGGTTTTCTGAGGAATTTGAGTTTTAGGCTGTTCTTTTAAAATTCCTTATCAATTCTATTTTTTGGTTCCTCCAACCATATTTAAAAACAAGTTTCCATTCTAGAGATTTTTTTAAATAATATTTTGAAAAGAGTAACAATACTTCAGAAGCAATAAACAATAATAAGCCCCAGCTGGCAAGTAAAGGGAGATAGTTTTGGAAGTAATAAGCAACGAACAGAGAGAAGACAAAAACATTGGTAAGTGGGGGAAATGATAGATATTTCATAGAGGCAGTTATTTCTTAACTGGCCAGAATGACGCAACTAACACGCGAGCTTTTTTTTTTTTTTTATTTCGTTGCTTGTTTTCTTCGCGTGGGGGCGTTAAACAATTACCAAGTTCCAACTTGAAATAGTATTACAACGTAGTAAGATTAGAGTAGTAGTGCAAGTAGTAGAAGAATTTTTTTGTAGTTGTAAAGTACGAGCGGGCGCGTTTGGTACGTTACCTTGCCAATCCTTCGTTCTTCTCTTGTTATAAGAAGTGTAAAGAACGAGTCATTATTAGCCAGGTCGTGATCCATAGCTATTCGTACGCACCATATTCCTCCTATACATTCACTCATATACTTTTTTATATTATATACTACGCTTGTATTACATATCAACATAAAAAAAAATATGTATTTCCTTAACTAACTTACTAAAAAAAAAGATAACTACCAAATAGGGTAAAGATTAATTGACTCTGATAATTAACCTAAAAGAACACAAATAAATAAATAAACATAACTTCTCAAAATACGATCTCAGTACCAAAATAATAATAATAATAATAATGTTTTATTTTTTAAATACTTAAACATTCTAAGAAACCAATTTTGTAATGGTAAGATTATAAATGTATAAATATAACCTACCACCCATGAAATTGGAAAGTATTTCACGGCATATAAAATACTTCTACAAAAATAATAGCAAAACACTTCAAACTATATAAAACGTGCAACAAAGCTAACGTTTTAAAGAAATAATAATAATAATAATAAAAAAAAGCACAGAAGAACATACTCTACTCTGGAAAATTTAACATTTTATTGAACTACTAATAAGGTTATAATACAGCGTGCGCCCCAAGATAACATGGCGGTCTGTATCAAAAAGAGATTCTCTAATAGTACATATTGCCAACATTATTTAGTAGTAAAAATGAAATTTACCTTTTTTTATTTTATACTTTATTAGAGGTGTATTCACTAATGACTAATTTAATCGTTATAGTTTTTTTTTAGAGAAATAATAATAGTAATAATAATAAAACAAGAGAACTGTAATATAGTTTAAATCATCAATTGCTTAGTTTTTATTATACTTGAAAGTTTTGATATCAAGTTGTCGGGTGGGTGGGTGCAATTTCTTTTTATTACAACTATTAAGTATTTTTTGATGGAATACATTTACTAGGGACTTTCTTTTAGTGCACTTCTCGATTACGAATTGACGAAAAAAAATTTCTAACTTGGAAATTTGACTAAAAATGAATTGTCTTTAATGTTGTATAGATGGCAGAACCTGATTAACATATTGAATACCAAATTTGAGCTTTCTACGATTTTTCGTTTCTGAGATATTTTGTTGATACACGCAGAAACTTTCGCTAAAAACATTTTTTGTTTTGTTGACTTCAAAACACGTATTTCCGGTGAAAACTCAATTTCAAAAAAGTGACACAATCGCAACACTTCCTCTTACTAGGGGAAACAGGAAGTAATATTCAACGAAAAAGTTTTTTTTTCCATGGTTCCATCTAAAAATCATCCCATTTTAGCACCACCCATTAATACTTTCGCTTCCATAAACTATTTACATTAAATACTTAACGCCGCAGGCATATAAGCTTAAACAACAATCCAGGCAAAAATGGTCCAGTGTGCTTGCTCTGTGTCCCTGGGTGTGCTATAAAGAGACAGTTCTCACGACCTCGCGGTTCTAATTGGCCGTCCAGCCGGTACCGTCGCGAATCCGTAATAGATGTTCACAAAGTGTCACGTCTTTTTACAATGGCCGTGACGCCATATTTGCATCTGCGCCCAGTTCTCTCCCCCAGCTAAAGTATTGTCTATCCTATTTTAGCTGAAAGTATTCGGGTCGTCTTCATATATAGTATCTAACAATTATATGTTATTTTTCAAAACTAATATTTCTTTTTTTTTTTTTAACATGTCAATTTAACATACTTTTAGTTATAATAGAACTCTTGCACTTAAGATTACCACTTTAAGCCATAAATTTAGATATCCTTTCTCCATAGGCAATAAAAATGTGTTTTTTTTCAGA
Source organism: Triatoma infestans (assembly GCA_011037195.1). Classification (NCBI taxonomy): domain Eukaryota; kingdom Metazoa; phylum Arthropoda; class Insecta; order Hemiptera; family Reduviidae; genus Triatoma; species Triatoma infestans. Next base: position 107,526 of record JAAEAF010001702.1, read on the forward strand.
ACGGTAATAATGTAGTTTTTATTATCAATTTTTACGGAATCTTTTAGCCAATCACTAAAAATTATTATCTATCATCGTTATTTACATACATTATACCAAATCAAAACAAACGTGGCAACTAAGTGAAAACTCAACCAGCTGATAGATAAATCAGTGTTGCTAGCATAAAACTTTTTTCCCTTTTGGTGATAAAAATTCCCATTTGGTATAATAATTAAATTTAACAATTCAGTGGCACTAATTCTTCTTTTTAACTTTTTTTGTTTGTTTGTTTGTTTTACACTCTGAGCCAATGAACAGTGCCTCGAAAATGAAAGATTTAAAAAAAGAAGTCCGATAAAAATTTCAGTTTGGAAGTGTGCCATTTTATTCAATATTTCTTATTATTCTTATATATACGATCATCAAATGTTTTTCTTTTGCATTGGTATATTTCTTCTTCTTTTTTAACTCAGGTTGGAATTTGGGACATCTCAGCCTTTTGCCTGGGTCTTCTAATCAGCAACGCTGATGAATCTCCAAATGTTCAACTATTTCTTGTAGTAGCCCCAGCTCTTCCAAGACCGTGCTCTTTTTCTTTGGCCAGTCAGAGTATTGGAATATTTGCTTAGGCATTTTTTAGTCTTCAATACTCTTTAATTGACCAAGTCATTCATTTCGTCGCGCTTTTATGAATTTAACCATTTTTTTTTCCAACCCATCCATTATCCTTTGTTGTCCGTAACGTCCATTCTTCTCCTTCTCACAGAGGACATGATTTTTTTTTTGCTACTTTTATTTCTAAGGTGTGAAGTTCATTCATACTTCAGGCATTACTATCTATGTCTCAATTGCATTACATAGAACTTCCGGTCTTTCTTCATTCTACATTTTGTAGAATCATATTTTTTTCCATCGTTATCGCAGCTAACGTTACGTTACACCATTCATCATCCACAAGACTTGTTAGATCTCTCCAGGATCTTCACAACTTTTTTCGCCTCTATTCTACCGCTTGCTCCAAATACGTCCCTTTCTTCTTCTTTTCCCGGATCTTTGCGATCTAAGGTTGTTTTTAAGCTTCCTCTCCAGTTTCCTTAAAATACATCCCAGTTATTTCGTTTATTTGAAAAGCTCTAACCAGACTTTCCATGATCTAGGAGAACAGTTTCCAATTATTTATTACTTTGCTCATTAGCAAATATCAACGTCTTGTGTAAACATCAATTGATGAAGATTGCAGATGCGAGCAATGTTTTTCAATCGACTATTCAAGTGGCACAGATGTGTTGCGATGGTGTGTGTTGTGAACAAAACAAATATCGGAGTAACCTCAAACTATTCTGTTTAGGTGCTTGTGACCGTATCTGAAGTATAACTTTGTCTCCATGAAGCCTCTTTCAAATATTTTTCCAGGATAATTGATCTTTAGAGGGTTTCCGACGGAGGAGATGCTTTCCTCTGAAGTAGAGAACAGGTCTACCAAATTTTAATATTAAATATATTGCGTATACTTTTCAAGTTTTCTTTAGAGTTTTAAGCAATAATTTTGTTTATAAATGAGCTATCCTATTCAATTCTATACATATTACACACCATGTGCAAGTTTTGCCGGATGGAGGGGAGGGCGGATCAAACCGCTACCTAGTGTCTACTGCATGTACTGCATTCAGATAAGTCAATCCTTGTGTCCAGAAATTAACAAATATATTAGTAGATTGTAGATTGCTGGAGGGGATTATCGCCCTATGACTTGAAAGATCTATTGTGCCCCCCCGGAGCCTTCTCAGTGCACTGCCGGCCTCCAAGCAGAGTTCTCTAGCTACACACAACATTGCACATCACCGTACAGTTGGTGAGGCTCCTAGGAAGAGAAAATCTAAGGGCAGCATGTACTGACGAAGTGCATATAGTACTGAGTTGTGGTAACCCGGGGGTTCGCTACTCCCCAAGTAATTGCATGCAACAGATACCCCTTGCGGGCAAATATATTAGTAACAACATATGTTACTACCACTAAGTTTAAATGTAAGGACACACAACTTTACACACAACTATACATGTTTTTAGCGAATGATCTGTGTTTGTGTGTGTGTGTGTGTTTTGTGTGCGTGTGTTTGTGTGTGCAAATCAAAAAAGCAAATCTCTCAGGAAACTTGAACTTGGTATTCCGTTTAGGATTACCAATGCACCTGACACGAAAATTTCGGGCAAAATCTATCAATGGGAAATGCAATTTTATGGAACATTTTTTTTTTTCAGTTTTTCAGCGATTTTTTCGAAATAGCCTCTAAAGATTTTCTTTAAACTTCACTTAACTGAACTGTAGCTTCATGCTTCCTTCTAATATACCACTTCTGGGTACAATATATGGTTTCTACCACTAATGTTATGTTAATCTACATTAAAAGGTTGGTAGCATTCCAAATTTGAAGAAAATCGGTTGATCGGAAATGCAATTTGACAGTAATTGGCACTTTCTGCTGGAGTACGATGTAATCACTTCTATAAGGATAGGCACCCCCCCCCCCACCAACATCTTCTATATTTGTCAGGCGGTTGGAGTAAAATTTGAAGTTTGAAGAAAATCTGTCTTTTTATATATAATTGTATTAGCAGCAATAAGAGAAATTGGCGGGAGTGTTCCCCGCCAGATTTTTTATTTTCAGAAGTTTACTTGTCCAAACATCAAGATTGATATTTACAGATATTCCTCACGTTAAACATTATATTATATACTATGCAGTGTTACATAAATTGTCCGCCAAAGTAATGACCCCCCCTTTTAAAAACAAAAGAGATTTATTTATAAAAGACCGCTCTTAATTTATGTACTAATATTATTTTACATATACCTAAGCTAAGAAACATAAAGACTGTCATTAATATAATGATTGTTGATAATAAAATTACCCTATAATAAATTAATTCATTATTATTATTATTAGTACTAAAAATAGAATAATGATGAAATATGAAGCCGTAAGTGTGTGAGTACCGTGTGCAGTATATATTTAAGTATAAAGATGGCCGGGCAAGAAGGAAATAGGTTGGTTGGTCGTTATAAAATATTGTTATTTTATTTGTAGTCATAAAAACGATCACCACAGAGTGTAATTGTTTGACAGCAACGGCCCGGGGGGGGGGCTTGGGCGAGATGCTTATGTCTGTATGTATGTATGTTTGTTATGTGTAAGTTCAACAGGTGGTCTACTAATAATTTACCGTTATGTGATTTTTGCACACATCACTTGGAAACTGTTATTAGCTGTCATAGTTGGATATAAACAAAAAAATTAATTATATGGGTTTTCCATTCTTACGCCATTAAATGTTTTAAAATTTTATAACGTGAGGATTCAGCAAAGAAAATAATACAAAAAAAAAATCATCAGAGACATTTTGCGTGGTAGGCTGCTTCATTTTGTGGTCATCGACCGGTTTCGGGCGTTCCTCCCATCTTCAGGATGCGTTTTTCAGACAGTGTGACAACACAGACTTGCTCTGATGTAGTACACAGACTCTCTAAAATAAAGTATAGTAGTATAAAAATAATAAAAGTGATAGTAGCATTCCAAGTTTATTAAAGGAAATCAATATAGTCGTTTTTCAAGTAAAACCGAATATACCCAAAAACCTATTCTGTAAAGCCGCACTTCCGGCCAACCGATTTCCTTCAAATTTGGAATTTTACCTAGTGTAGTAATGTATTTAAAAAAAAAATAAAAAATGTGTCAGATGCGCTGGTAGTATCACCAAAATGGGATCCCAAGTTTGAGCTTCCTGCGATCTTTCGTGTTTATGATATTTTGTTACAACTCATACATTCAACCCTAATTCGCTAAAAAGATTACATTTTTTTTTTTATGTTTCCGGTGAAAAAGGTAATTTCGAAAATTTAACACGATCTCAATACTTCCTCTCATTCATAGTAAGTAATCTGACATATTGGAAATTCCAATTTTGTTGAAGCAACGTCTCGAATGGAACTTGAATGAATTAAAACTTTTAAACCTTTCGTGGATTTAGCGTGAAAGCGGAATTTTTTGTATTGCCCCTCTTTTTAATCACAAATTGACATATCATGAATTGTAAAAAAAAAAAAAAAAAAAAAAAAAGTCTGAAAAATGAATGACGTCTTAATGATAACGTAAAAAAAAAAAAAATAATAATAATAGCATAAAAAAACATGGCGGTACAATAACAATTCATTGAAATTAAAAAAAAATAAAATAAAATAAAAAAGCAACACTAATATTTATCAACGTTTTATGACGAGCACTCAAAGATATATATATATATATATATAACGGACATAAAATTTACTAAATTATCATTCCATACAATATTATTTCAACTATAGCTCAGTAAATTAAACTAACATTATTATTACATTATTTTTTTATTAATTTATTACTTTTTGTTAAGTGACATACTGGTCATTTTTATGTTACGTAATAAACTTGGCCAGAGGGGGTGGGAGAATTAATGCAAGCCATGGTAATTACAAAAAAGGAGGCGGCGGGGCTCTCTGAAGAGGGGTGTTGATGACAAGAGGTGATTATGTGGCCGTAATGAACAGACAAGTGAAGATGCTGCTGCCTAGCCTATATCATCGCGACTAGAAAAGGTCTTTTATGGATCTCTTCTATGCTGGCAATAATTGTAGAATGGCTACAGATGATATGCAGGACGTAGAAATGATTACTTTATTACCCATGTTATAAGATCTTTCACATATGTAATCTCTTGTTTCAAAAATAGCAATAATCGCACCTCAGGAGAACTAAACGATTGCATTGCCAATGTGCAGGGTTCCTCTTGTTGCGTCAATACGAAAGTGGTGATTTAAAGAGTTTTGCGATGAGACCTCTATAGAGGCGCATGTCTTGGAGGAAATTCTCTAGGATAGGAGAGTATAGGGTTTTGGCCTATAATAACATGTATTATTTATCTGTAGTCCAAAAAGTATAGTTCTAGATTTTTAGTCGGTCTGTCAGGTTTATCATGTACTGGTGAGACCCCTTAGATTGGAGGCGCGTCCTCTTGTTTGATGGAAGTGTAAATGGAAACACGGCAGCAAATTCGCCACACATGTGCTGCTTTCAATACCAGCCACAGTAAACGCGACCATCATGTTCCAAGAACACTTCAACAATGCATTAAAACTTTTGTCACACCCAATTCAGTTTACTGGTGAATGAACTTCAAAATTTGGACTGTGATATTCTTCATTCATGTTCCAATGGTGAATTATTTGTTGAAACTTTCAATGTTCATCTTGATACTTGTTAACTCCTTAAAGCTGATGTAGCGACTGTGTTCTTTAAGCCCCCCCCCCCCCCCACAGATGGTCGGCTTTTTATTCAGTTTCTCCTATCACTAAAAATAGCGTGGGAAATAGGTGCGAGATTAGCTGTCTATATTGAAGCTCATTTCGCCCAACACATTGCAGTGGACGTAAAAGATATTGTAATGTGCAGTTGAAGTGGCAGCATTGTGGCGCTCGCAGCGGCTGGTATTGAAACTATCGAGTCCAATGATGTGTGGCGAATTGTTTATGTGTATCGATGTATTTTTAACTGAATATCACTTAGGTACTAATTTTCCTTAGACTTTAAATTTAGTTTGCGCCTCTTCCTCACCCTTTATTAATTTGTATAATGGGATCAGTTGCTGGATTTGTAAATATTTCTCGGAAAGTACAGTTTTCAGGATTAGTAAAATTGTGAGCTCAGGTCTTCGTGAGATCCTCTAGGTGCGTCTTAGTAATAAAAAAATAATAATATCAGCATACCTCCGGTAGGACCGTTATGTCTGCACATGATGATCGCTCCTCTTTCGCAATTGAAAGCTCTCTAAAACCGGTTCGTGGAACAACAATCTATCACGGTCATGGAAACCCATAATTTTTTGGGATTGGCATTAAAAAATCAAACATCTTAATGGCAGTTTTCCTTCTTTGCTAGTTATCTAAAAGGCATTTCCTTTGATTGTGTCTTCTTTTTGAACTGGATTTGTCCAGTTATAATCGTGTAAAAAATTGTAGGTAGAATGAATATAGGAATATGGCCAGCTAAAGTTTCTTTTTTTGCCAATGTGAGTGCGCTAAACCCAAATATTTTCTGTCATCCGCAAGCATGGTTCCAATGATTAGGTTACGATCTCTGAAGAGCTGACAAGTTCCCTGCTCTGTGACAGCTTTAAAAACGATGCTGGAAAAAACTGCTGCCGCAGTGTTGGAAAAAACCTGACATTTTATTTGCTTCATTTTGTGATCCTGTCAGAGTTCGAAAGTTCGCTCATTTTCAGGATATTTTTTTAGGCCAAATACAGACGATGGATGTTCTTAATACCCTTCAAACACGTCATAGCATACATTGGTGAATGACAAATATGTGATAAGGTAATGCTCGAAATTGGGTGAAGCAGGCTGTTGAATCTTTTTATAAGAAAAAATTAAAGAATTTGAAAGCTCTCGCTGAATAGAGAGTTAAACAATCTGGGCAAGAGATTCGGCTACAGTTCCTCCTAGGCTAGTGTAATAGTACCGCAAAGATACAGCAGTGAGAAGAGAGGCCCTCTCTGGTTAACAGAGACTACTCTCTGACTTGTGCAGGCTAGAGTGGGATAACCTGTGTATATAAGCCAGTGGGAATCTATCTAAAGGATCTATCAGATACAACCATACAACTGCACATCGCATCGTGTCATATCTTTCACCATTCATTCTATCATTTTCATTATAAAGTCCAGTGCAGTTGTGTAAACTTAGCTACATTATATTAGTGTCTTCATAACTCGTCCATTTAATCAAACCTCATTTCTCTCCTCAACAACCCCATTATACTAGTGTTGATTAGGTTTGATTAATAGCGCAGTCTGGTTGCGAAAACCAGAAACACGGCGAAAGGAATCGCTAAGTACTGATCATTTATTCCTCCCTCATAAAAACTTCGACTGTATTTGCAGTTGTTTTCAAAGATGTCACCATTTTTGAAATAAAAACAAACAAAAATAAAACAATTTTTGTTTTTAAAAATTAGAAGTAAAGAATTGTTACTTATTTTTGTCTATAAGAAAAAAAATTAATTAAATCAGATAAGGTTATAATATAAAGATAAAATTCCCAATTGTGCCAGTTGGTAAACCTGTTTTGGACAAAGTGCAATAGTATACGGTGGGGGAAGCAAGGATATTAATTCATTGTATAAACTAATAAAGTAGATAATAACAGAAGGGATGTGAATGATAAAGGGTATGTTTCATGGATAGTTATTTCCAGTAAGAGAGGCAGACTACCTCCCTCCCAATACACGCACACAGAGACAGTGTCAACAGAAGATCCAGAAGAAGAGACTGGATCCCCAAATAAGGTATAAGGGATAAAGCCTGCATAGAAATATCCAGGTTCCCCAGGGGACTTACTCTTCTTCACTTGGCAATCATCACTATACACCCTACACACCCCCGGGTAACTCCACCTACGGCCTCTTCAGTATCCTGCCAGAGCGGTACTAAAAATCTGACACGTTTATACAAGAGAATGACACACGTCACGGGGGTTTGTCTCTCAGTCTTTTTTTTTTATTTTCAACCCCTTCTCCGTGCCCGAGTACACTCTCTTACTAAAGTCACCCTATCTTTACACAGTTATACGCGCGCACACACTTATACGCCCCCCCTTATACATTTTCAAACCACAAAAACTCGATAGCTGAAATCATTTTTATTCACTACGACCGGAAATTACCTTGGGAGTGTTCAAAATGTTCGTTTTTTCTCTCTTTTTTTTTTTTTAAAGGGAGTATGGAAATAGTTTTGGCAGGAATGAAGTGAGAGAAAATCAGAAGGGGATGGTGTGAGAGACAGAATCAAAAACACCACTCCCAATAAAAAGGGAGAAAAATCACCCCTCGCTAACGCGAAAACCACTTGTTCCAAGCTCACTTCAATTGTGTGGGTGTGGGATGTGGCTTTTATACCTGGAAAAATAAATAACAAAAAAAAAAATGGAGGGAATGAGAACGTGAACAATGGATTCGAAACAATATCTAAGACGTCTGCGACAGTAACTGGTCCATAAACAATAAATAGAGAAAAAAGGAGACCATTTAAAAAGAAATCTTAAGCGAGGCAAACATGGCAGGGCAAAACTTAAATTTCCTATTTGAGAGAAAGAATGTAATTGAAAAATGATAACTTACGGATTTTTGGGATATATTTTTAATACTGATGCGAGTCGTAGCGTTTTTACTTCAATTTGATTAGATTTTATAGATTTCCCCAGACTTTCTGAAAATCAATTTATCTAGAAAAATGTTTCAAATATTAGGTTTATAAGTACCTTAATATTATATAAGCTCTCGAACCGTATATTGTAAAGATGGTCGTACTTTAGAGTATGAGCTGCGGCTGCTCTCCAAGAATCCTTATAGTTTTAGTTCACGAACTTAAAAAAAAAATTGTTCAGGACATTTTCGAGAATACGCAGAAAAAGTGAAAAAAAAACGATCTAGAAAAGGCACACTTCCGGTTGCCGGATTTTGATCGAAACCTAAATGGATTATCAAGTTTGAGCATCTCTAATTTAGGAGATCAAAAATCTATATTTTTCTGGTTAAAATTCATTTTCTGAAATTGGACTCAAACTCAATACTTCCTCTTACAGCAATAAGAGAAAGTGAAAAGAATTAATAACTATAAGACTGCAGTCCTGGGAACACAACCGAACGGAATCATTAAAAGTAGGTTAAATGTTTGTACTTAGTGTCGTGTGTGAGGGGGAAAAATTTGGGAAAATATATGTCAGCTGAAAAAAAAACAAGAAAGCCAATACAGTTTCAGATATGGCACAAAAGTTTAGGACCACCGATTCCAATCGTCTGTCCAATACAAAGCAGCTGTAAATTAGGTCGTCAAGAGCGAATTCCTGATGACATTTCGGTAATTAACTGAAAAGAGGATACCAAAGGTAACCGGAACATGTCTCGGACGATTTAATCTTTCCCTCCAGAAAGAAAAGAGTAGATAATAAGTTTGTATACCTAAAAATCAGAAGCAAGGTGGACAATACTCTTCCTCTCGGATTTCGAATGGCCTTTGCAGGCTCTTAGTAGAAATCAAAGTCCTAGATGGATTCCTTCCCTCCTCCTTTCATCCGGTAGATCCGCATCAGATTTGTACCTTTACCTTAGTAAATGCTCGAGAAATCTTCAGATCAGTAAATTTAGCTCTAATGGACATCTCCCATGTTGAAGCCTCGTTCAAGGATGAAGGCTGAGATTTGAAGCATCAACTAAAAAAGAGCAAGCTGTGCCGGTTAAAATCTCCATATCCAATTCCATTTCTACTTTTAGCACAACATCAAGCGTGACCTCCGCAGATCAATGAAGGCAATAGTTTGTTCTCAGCCCGTTTAGGTTAATAATTTTATACCATTCTTCCGATATAGTGTAATAAAAAATTTATAAATAATTTTCAAAAGTCATGTCTGGATTGATCGCTTAATTTATGTACGTCACATATCGCGTGTACACAAAAAAAAAAACAAGGACATATTATACGTATGTCATATTGTAACAAAAATATCAATTGTTTCAAAATGTCAGTTGGTTTATAACAACGTGTTTGGCCAAGAAAAAAAACAACAAACAATAAAATTAAAAAAACAATCAAAGGGTAAAAGGCCCTGAGGGCAACCGGGAAAACATACCCAGAGGGTGATAGAGGGAATCGTCATCATCATTTTATCCAATTACAAGTCATACGACTACGTCATTGGTTGAGCGTGGGTGGCCGAGGCTAGCCAATTGGTTTGTGATTGGTTTTTGTTTTGGAACTGCCAAAGCTGTGGTTCTGCCACCTAGCTTAACTTGCTGAACATTGTAGCATACTAGGAGAAGGACACTTAATAACTGTAACCAATTTATAATATTGGCAAAATTAGTGGCTACGTAACTATTGATACTGAAAGTTGGGTGCATGCGACTTTCGTCCTACTAAACGGTTGGTTGGTTCAAATAAACTGATTTTTTGCTGAAGTCTTTACGATATTATTAAGTTATATTTTTTTCGAATCACCATCAACCATTTTCTTTAAACTTGAAATGCTTACTAGGATAGAAAATTAAACCTATCACTTTTACTTGAAACAGTTTTCCCCGGAAAAGTAGATTTTAGAGGTGTTCTAGTTTTGGGCCATTTGTGTGTTAGGTTTAAATTTAAACTTCCGGTTATAAGTATGCTTACGGGAATGAAAAGAAGAATGTGCCAGAAAATTGCCATTATAACTTCGTTAGAATTCTAATGTAACTGAATATGAGAAAGTTCTCCGGTGTATGCCACGTTTCAGACCAGATTTTTCCTCAAATCATAAATTTTACCAGTGAAAATTCATTTTCGAGATTTTTAACAGAAATGGCAATTGATTTCCACTTACATTGTTAAAAAACATATAATAAAAAGTTGCGATTTAAATAATTTACATAAAACAATAATAAGAAAATCTCTGAAGAGAAAGAGTTATGAGGTTTTGGTCCACAATTAACTAAAGATAACGCCTTTTCCCAGTTTTCCCAGTGGGGGTCTAGAAACCACTGTCAGTTATCCAGTTATAACAAGTAAATAAAATAACTCCAAGCAAGAGTTTTGCAGTGGAATGGAAAAGAGTCGCAGCTTTCTTTCTCACCATTCCGCTGTAAGTTAGACGAGATATACGAAAACCCCTCTTATAAATATACTAAGACTATAATCTTGTTTGCCCAGAGTTAACCGCGAAGAATGGGGTGGATATTTTGTTTTTTTTTTCTGGAGCTGTGAGAGGGATGAACTGTATTGGACCAGAGCAGAGGAGTTAATCTTAACAAAAATGTAAATGACGACCTCCCCCTTCTTCTTTTTTTGGAGGGGAAATACAGGAGTAGTGGGTTTTGCATTTCTTCTTTTTGTTTTTTAATAATTAGCCTTTCTATTCGTATATTATATCGTAAATTAAACTTTTAGATCTTGAAGCATGGAAATAATGCTGTTTTATGTGTCAGGTACACTGGATAACTGGAGAAGATCGAATTGCGCGAAATACTGAGGGAATGTAATGAATAGAAAGCACACCGCACTATATATATAAAACGAATATGTCTGTAGAAATATGAAAGATTGCATTGAATGGTGTGTAAAGGAATTTATTTGTAAGGTACTGTTATATATATAGATATATATTTTAAAAGGAGTATATATATAATACTCGTCGTATATGTTAGGATTGTAAAGTTTACGAGTTTAACTGTCCGACCCTATTGCTGTTTTCTTCTTCTTCTTCTTTTTTTGCACACGCCTACCAACCTAAACTATGCTATCTATCTTTCAGGCCTACCAACAGATACAAAATTCTCTCCCACAACTCAGTTCTTCTTATGCGCATTATTCTTACCAATGCTTTTACGATGTTCTCTTCTCTTTCTCTCAGTTTCTCTCTCTTTCTCTGTCTCTTCTCCAAACTATTACAGCTAGTGTATATTGGTTTGGTACAAAGTGGACTTTCTTCTAACACTTTTTATTCATGGTTAAACTCATTATTTAAATTAGCTTCGAACTACATAGTTTATTTTAAAAACTTATTTCAGTAAACGATAGCAATACCTTGTAGTACACAATAGTATGTGTTTCATTAACAAAATACTCCAACATGTAAATTCGCAAGAAGCTCAAGTTGACATTTCATCAAGTACCACCATACATACACAACCCCAATACCAAAGTTTTGTTTGAAATCTGTCAACAGGAAATACGACTTTACCGTTCTTTTTTTTCTGCAAAAACGGCTCCAAAATTTGCTTGAAACTTCGCTTACTAACTGTACACATGTATATGAGAGCTAGCACTTTTATTTGAAATATTTTTCTAAGAAAGTATCACACTTTCTGCAATAATCAAGCCTGAACTGAGCTGAACATTGGCCTTGAATCGGGAGATGGCATCAGTGAAGAATTTGCGGACTGAAGTTGAAGTTCTCACAACTGGAAATGGGATAAAAGACGAAATTATTGTAGATGAGGCCTAAAGGTTCAATTTAAGGGCAAGCAATTATACAGCTGATTACCTAGACCATTTAAACGTTCCATATAAATTGTATTGAGCTCCAGTACAAATCCCAGAAAGCTGGCAAACTCCTAAATAGTGTCAAAAGTTCGTTTAACTTTAGCCGACCAAAAAAAAATTAGGTTAAAATTGTTTCCTCAGAGTAGCCAAAAAAATTTACGATACGAAAATGTTCAAAGGTTTACAAGCACTCCCCTTCTCCCTTAAAGAGATTCCCTCTTTATTTTTGAACGGAGGAAGAAGGCTAGCGGCAAAAAAAAAAAAAAAAGCGGGAAGAAGCAGAAGAAAAAAAACCTAATTATGTTTAACCCAAATCTGTATATTATAACGTGATTTGAGGTTACAGTGTTTATTTTTCATTATAGCAGAAGCCAATTTTCTATCAAGACTGTGATGCGGTGCATTCTATTAACGCTTCAAAGTAGGGTGGAAAATGTAAGTGTAAAAGAGGGTATAGAGGGTTATACAGGAAGTGGGTTATATAGCAGAATCTTGTTCTCCTCTACTGTTTGGCATCCCAGTTTTTTTTTTTTTGGAAGTGGTTAGTTTAAATGGAATGGGGGGAAATGATTTGACACTGAAAGTGCTTTACAAAGAGATACAAGGGAAAATTATTTTAGTATGCTTGGAGTTTTGATATAGGAGCTGGAAATTTGCATGAACCAGTCAAAGCATCGTTCGTCGTCACGGGAAAACTGTTAAGAAAATGGAGGTATTGTAAAAACGAAAATAAAGAAAATAATAAGGGTCGTTCAGGGTAGAGCAGAAAATATGGAAAAAGGATTTGTAATATCCGGCAGATGCCTGTCACAACACGAATCTATTGCTTCTTTGTTTTTTTTTTTTTTTGGTTAACACTAAACTTTGATATAAAGACGCATTTAGTCTTTAGTCTGTGTTAAAGACATACATTTTTTTTTTTCAACATCTTATTTTAATGCAAAATTTATCCGTTCCAATTATTTATAAGTGACTCCTAAAATATTATTTGCAAAACTTTCCCCCAGACTAGCTATAAAGTCAATAGCGTTCACTTTTCATGTATTCCAAATTTTCAGATTAATTTTTTTTTCAGAAAACTATGCAAGCAAAAGTGCTATGCTTTGTTATGTGAGTAATTGATATAACTCGAGCAAGAATAAAGAAACTCACCAGTGATATTATCCAGAAAATTGCGAGGGAAAAAAGTTTAAGAAATTTGCACTTTTATTCACAACTGATGTTCTTCAAATTCTGGAATTTTGCCACATATTGAATCCTTATTGACATTATATTAATAGAACTGATTTGACACTTTAAAGGAAAGTCTAACGTCATCCCTCCCCCCCCGGAAAGCTGAAAAAATAAAAAATTCTAGGAAAAAAGTTTAAAACTAAAAATGATATAACTACTTATGCCTCGATCAATCATACAATTTTTCTTTCTTTCTTAAAATATCTTTTTTATTGAATATTTATAACTGTTCTATAAGGAACAACAAGTAAATGTGATGTAAGAACAAATATACAAATGGCGTGATAGTTGTGAATGATGGTCATCACTGGATGACCATCACTGTCTCGACCAACTGGTCACCTGGCCAGCGGCGCCTCAGCCGTCTGTGAGGATTAGAAGGAAATGTCGTTAAAGATAAATTTGCGGCTAAAAGGATAGGATGTGATAGGAGATTTTGATGGAAGCTATTGTAACGAGTTTTGGCAAGTTCAGAAATAATGAATGGAATTTTGAGATCATTGTGGATAGTTAGGTTACTGACAAAAAAAGGGTTGCGTTTATGATTTTACGGAGGATCTCAGATTGTAGGGTCTGTATTTTGTTAATGTTAGAACGTTTTGCAGTTCCGTAAAGTTCGAGTCCGTAAGTCCATATGGGAGCCAAAAGAGATAGATACAGTCATTTTTTATTGTAGAGTGTTAGTTTGAGCGTTGGTCGAGTAGTCTCTTTAGGAGCTTGTATCTGTTATTCAGTTCAATGCGTTTAAGTCTTGTGTGGGATTTCCAAGTAAGTCGTTTGTCCAGGTACTGTCCAAGGTAGCGCATTCTGCTGTGGAAATAAATAGGTAAGCAACATAAGTAGACAGGAGCAAGAGTGATACAAAATTTAAAAATAAAAATCGTTACAGCCATTTTCGAGAAAATTCCAAAAAACGAGACCAATTTCTAAACTAAACAAGAGAAAGTATAAACAAAACAAACATTTTATCGAACTCAGAGGTCCTCACAAAATATATTTTCGTTAAAAATTTTATATGATTGCTAAACTTCCGCTTACTGTTCCACTTTTAGAGCAAAATCTTAATATTGTTTCCTTCTCTTTTTTTTCCAGTTTTCACAATTTTCTCGATAAAGAGCGTCCAAAAAAATTTTCTTTGAACACGTATTAAATATAAAATGATATTTCGCTTTTGGTTTGGAAATATTTGTTCGACCAAATTTGATTTTAGAGATTTTTGGGAAGCCTTTCCATTAAGGGTCATTACAATGTATTGTAAATAATTTGAAAACAAATAGTAAGCCATGCTTTAGCCGTATCAGAAATAAACTATAAATACGTAATAACATAACAATAAATAAACTTATTTACATCTCTGGCTAATTTGTACAGACAGGAAGCCAAGAAAAAAAAATGTATTTTATAAATAATTGTATAAATTAAAGTATAAATTACATTAACCAAACATTAATTAATTATACTTTTTATGAATTAAAGTATAAAAATTCTAAAGATTATGTTTAATGGAATTTACAGAATACACTTATACTTTGTATTTTACACCGATTTCTGTTAGAATGCTACTAGACTTGTCCAAGGTTAGCATTTCCATATGATGATAATTCATTAATTTAGTACGATTAATCAATTTTAATGTTTCTTTCCTCAAACATTATTTATTAAAAAGTTTTTTATTATTTTTTTTCTCTTTTTTATATATTTATATAAAAAAACAATTAAATGAACAAAAGCTTAATTAATGTCTTGTTTAGTAAATCCATTCGACATCGTCATGCATGTCTGCTGGTAGTTTATGGTTAATTAACCGGTAGCGTTATTTTGCTAACCTCTTATTGTAATGTTTAGTGTTAATATACACGCGCTCCTACAGTACATAGTATAAAACTTTTACTTTAAAGTGAACAGCTGCTTCTTGTTAAGGTTATCTTTTAGAGAGGTTATATACTGATCAGCTGTTTAATTAATATATGATTTCTTTGTTTGTTTACATAATGTAAAGAAACATAATATAAATGTGAGGAAATCTATGGGATATATTTATATTGTTTGTTTATTTCTTTTAATATTAATATTATCACGAAACAATTTATTAATTTTTTGTTTCAAACAGTGAAAGTTTTGAAACGTTGACGTTATTGATTACAAAGAGAAAGAAAGAAAAATATTCATTAGGGAAAGTATCATGTATATATTTTATAATAAATTGTCTTTATGTATGCGCATGCGTGTTTTGTTCATACTTGTCATTGATTAAAAATTTACATTTCAGGATAAATGGTTTTTGAAAATGGAAACTTTTATTAGAAGTTTATTTAATGACATTTTGAACTTTTTTCCCCACCATTTTGAAATCTGTCTTTTTTTTTTTTTTTTTTTTTATAAAACTTTGTTTAATACTTTAGTCATTTAATTGTTATCTAATTCGAAAACAATTTTTAATTAACCATTTTAATTAGTGTTATTTAAAGGTGTTATTTTTTTGCGCAAATCAGGGGTCAAATCAAATGCGTGGTACTATGACATTTATTAGTTACTAGATACTTTCTTTGTCCACCGTCTGTCTAATTAGCTAGTGTTTTAATGTTTATTTTAATATATACTGTCAGGTTAATTATATTGAATTATAGTAATAAGGTGTTAAATTGACAGAGTTCTAAGTAATAGATTGTTCTTTGAGTTACCTCAATACTGTATTCTCAAAAAAAAGAATTACAAATAGAAAGGTTACATACAGTAGAGCAAGGAAAGGAATTTGGGAAAGTTGTTTGTAACAAATAATGAGTTTGAGCAAGAACTACGGAATTAGTGGTAAATAAATGGAAATTAAAATGGTATGGATATCTTAAAAGATATATCTGTTAGAAAAAATGTAATTGCGTATGTCGAATAAATAAGCAGAAGAATCGTTAAGAGTAAAGAGAGAGCTGACGACGGTTGTTGCAAAATAGTTAGTTCTGGAAGAAAATTTGGCTATTCGGTGACTGTGCAGAACAGAAATGGCAAAATGAAGACGAAGAACTCTTAGAAAACTGCAGTACTCCAAGCGTTTTTCGGTTTGTTTAAATTTAAACTTTGCTAGTTTTGGCTTGGAGCGCTTCATGTACGGTCGATTAGGTATACAATAGAATTTCCACCACCACTTTTAAAGCCCAGCCCAACTTAACCATTGTGACTTTTTTTTTTAATTTAAGGACTCCCGTGCGGAGGACCCAGGTTCGAGTCCAGCTGTGCTACCCTTAGATTTTTTCACTGCTCCTAGGAAGAAAAAATCTAAGGGTAGCACAGCTGGACTCGAACCTGGGTCCTCCGCATGGGAGTCCAGTACGCTAACCACTTAGCTATTCCCTTCCCTCATTGTAACGATGCAATTTTGCAAGAAAATTTCTTGATTAAATTATATTCATTGGGGAAAGAGAAAGTTGTTTGAGTGTTTAACACAGATTTTATTTTATTTTATTTTTATTACATGGTTGTTTTTTTTGTTTTATCGAATTTTGTCGAAACTTTGGTTACTATATAAAAGTGTGACTTTTAACCGGAAAATCATTATCTTCTTCGACAATTGAACGTTTCAGCCCCCACAGAATCGACTTTAATTTTTGTCAATAATCTTAACTTGCAATAATAAAGGGAATTAATTGCCAATGGCAGCAAATTTAAAATATATTAATGATTACAAGATTATAAGTAACCTTGAAATTAATATCCGCCTCAAACCGTTGCTGCAATATTAAAATACGAAATAAATTGTTATAAAGAGTTTTTTTTTTTAATGTTATTACGTTACTTGTAATAGTATACAAATAAATAATACAATAACTATTAATTGTACATAAATACTTACAAATGTATTTATTAAATTTCAAGACATATTACGGTATCTCTCATGTTGCCCTCCATAGAATATGTTAATTTTTCATTTAGTCTCTGGGTGTTGTACAATTCCCCTCCCCCCCATTTAGAAATTTATGTTTCAATTTAAGAATACGAGTAATCGTTAAATTACGTGACTTTAACATTTAAATCCTTTTTTTTTTTTATTACATTCCATAAATTAATGTTGAATATACAATATTTATAATGAAAAAAATATATAGTTCAACTATTTATTACAAAGTAAAATAAATTACTATATATATATAAAAAGTGGGTGGGAACTGAGTTGTATTACAAAATGTTTGCGATTGTCTCGGGTGAATTTCGTGATGCATTTTATTGCTAAACAAGTTAACAGTAATTATATTAGCCAATGGTTAAAATTATTTCATTTAATGTTTTCATGTTATTTGATGTTTTGAATTTTCTTGTTTTGTTTTTTTAGATCACTGTTTTTTTATTTACAAATCACTAAAACAAATGTCGTTCATTATTTTTAATTATTACATTTTGCAATATTACTTTTATCTAATACGTATAACTGCGCATTCCCTCCATTATGCTATACGTACACGGTTGTTAGTGCTTCTATGCTTATAAGTAACAGTATTTACGATAAAATTTGTCAATGATAGTTCTTGTTCTTTCTTGACACTACCAGCCTATCGAAATCCTTTTTAAATTACCGTAATACTTCCCCCTCCTAATACGCTCAAATCTTGTTCTACGGAATCCAACCATCGCGTTCGTCTTCAGCCGTTTTCGGTATCCTGGCCATTCTTTCCAAACGAGCCAGCCAAAATGCACCACTCCTACCAGGCCCGATTCACTTCATAATTCTTTTAATTCTTGATTTTGACCGCTTTCTCCATATTCCGTCCTGTATTTTCAAAAGAAACTTCCTCCACCAGACACACACACACACACACACTGAGAAGACGCTCATCTCATTATGTTAGTGTCCAGGTTTTGCTGCCACAGCTGACAATCGTCGGTGATAACGTGGCTTCCCTGGTTGAGAACAAGAGGTTTACTATTTGCTACCGTGCAGTGCGATTTATGAAGAATAAAAGTTGACGAATCACTGGTAATATTGAATAATGCAAAAGATTCTGTCAGGAGATGTGGTTAGGTCCGCAATGCTGGATAACATCTGGATTTTATCCGTCTATAGCATGCTTCATTATTTTGGTTCTGACCGGCTTGGGACTTTCATCCATCGTCACAGTAAGGTTTACAATCAATTCGTATAGACTTCAGCTATGTTGACTCAACCAGTGTGATTTGTGATGTAAACATATTATGTGGTTGAAGTCATCTCTCTACACGAATTGTTTGTAAATCTTACTCTGACAATGGATGAAAGTCCGATACCGGTCAGAACCAAAACAATGAAGCATGCTACGACGGATAAAAATCATAGGAACTGTCAGGACTTTACAGTTAACAAGAGAACGAGAGAGCAAGAGAAAGAACGAGAGAGCGGCGTGGCCAGACTAGTTGGTAGAGTGTTGTGTTTTTGAAGATTGAACTTGAAGATACCAACCTTTTCAATAGAAAACTACCTCACTTTTATGGTGGTCAAGTCTGTGCATTTCCCTTCTTTAGTTCTGCTAGGGTTAAGTAGGCGGGGTCTTGACTTCCTTTGGGTATAATGTTGAAGCAGTTGTGGTAGGAAGATGCTATTATGCCTTGTGTGACGTCCTAGTTGATATATAGGTGGATTGATACCTATATATCTGCAGTTCAACGTATGGTTGGACGTCTGTGTGTCTTGAGTCCATCAAATCATACTCGGAGAATAATATACAATTTCCATTGTTAATTGAAGGAAAAGTGTCTCAGCAGGAAGTATTGTCACTTAGACATTTTTATTTTTTACTTCAAGAATTAATATCCATTACGGGATAAGTAAAAAGTAATTCTTACCCCTTACCTAATGACTTTCATTAAAACTTTCTTTATACTTAAAATGTAATTATTCGTAACTTAAGTGCGTTTTCATCTTGTTGAAGTGACTTTTCATCTTTGAATTTTCTAGGAGTTCTTTTTATAAATGGAGTTATTATATAAAAACAATACTTTCTAGCTCTTCGAAAGATTTAAGATCTCTTTTGTTAATCTCTTATCTTTTTAACTTCTTATCTATATTAATAACTTGGAGAAGGGCCGATAAAGTGTAGCCATGCAACTTTCAATTGAAGAAAATTATTAAATAAGAGTTATAGAATAGGAATCTCTTCTCAGGAATCTCTTCTGTTTGCCATTATTAAACATGGTCAATTTTGTCTTTCACCCATGAAGAAAACATAACTACCGTTTCATTATCCATCACCTAGTTGCACGTATTCGCTGCTGCGGTTACTTTTCAAATTAATGGTTCTATTAAAAAAGCAAGAAACATTAACTAAATTAGAGAGTTCATAGTGTTTTTTTTGGTTTTTGTTTTATTTCACAGAGTATGCAGTGAATATGCATTTCTTTTAGAGAGATTATACATAATTTCTGCCTGCTGTAGAATTCAATTTATCATCTTTAACTTAATTACAGATGAAAAAAGATTTTTTTTTAGTTAGTTATTATTTTTCGGGTTCATTATATAATTAATTCGTTATGGTGTGGAATTCTGTTTGCGAATAACTCGTTATTATTTCAGTGAGAGAAAGCTTTTTTGTTGGAAATAACTTACAGAAATCATCTATAATACGTACACTTGTTTCATCATTCAAATTATTTAAGCCCGCTGGTTATATTCCTCCTCATATCCGTAATAAATAACGTCCGCTTACCATCTGAAACCTTACTCATTTTATACAGTATTCTGTGTAAATAACATCGCTATAGATAAAAGCTTTTTCATCAGTCCACAATATCGTGGCTAAAGCAACATATTAATTTGAATTTAATAAGATAAAATAATCAGAGATATTTTCTGTGATAGCCTGCTTCTTTTTGTGGTCATCGACCGGTTTCGGGCGTTCGCCAATCACCAGGATATTTTTGTCAAAAAAGTGTGATAACATAGAATTGCACAGAGCAAATTTACATTTACTCAGATACAGTTGATACAGTATTTTCTCTGTGCAAGTCTATGGTTATTACACTGTTTGACAAAAACATTCTGATGATGGGCCCGATACCGGTTAATAACCACAAAAAGAAACAGGCTATCACGGAAAATGTCTCTGATGCTTTCCAGCTCTGCGGAACCAACCAGAACAAGATAAAATAACCCATCGATGCTTCAGCAATCGGAACAAATTTAAAGGACAGAAGTTCTTCCCTAAAGAAACAAATATTCTAGTTTCTTTCTATCGTTTATCACATTTTTTCTTTGCGTCACCATATAATCGCCAGCAATTGATGCCCTATTTTGTCAGCATTTTAATCAGAAGTTCCCCAAGTCTTAAGGCAGAAGAAACGTAAGCTGTTTTCTTTTATTGCCATGACCACTATCCAATATAACGAGTCATATTAGAGTTATGAGATTGACAATTACGCACGAGGGATTCCAGAATAGGGCACTTAAGCTTCATAATTTTGGGATTTAGGGATTCATTCCCGAATCGCTGAAAGAAAGTGAGAATATGAAACTTTATTCAAATTAATTTTTTAACCAAAACCATTGTTGAATTACTTTTTTTTTTTGGCAATGAGACAATTTTCCGATATTTGTAAATAGGGCAGCCTAAAAATAGTATCTTCAAAAATTTGGTGTAAAACTAAACGAAATAAAACGTTTACAAATGTATAGTTGGACTTCTACTAAAAAAAAAAAATGGTACGGATCATCCATCATCTACAACTGGATGTTATTACTTGTCATGGCAACGCTTCTGTTTAAATTTAAGCCTAACTGACAGGTTTTCCCCAGAACACCGGCTAAATTTAATTTTTTTCCCATAAAAAAAACATGTTTTTGAAATAAAAGTAATAGGCATTTATGTGTGTAGATAGTAGACGATGTTTAACATTTTTTCGTATTCAAAGTATGTAGCCCCCCGGATGAAACACAATTTCCAAAATTTGACACGGTCGCAATGTGTCCAGGACTGAGAGAAAGTAAAAATAGTAAAGCCTAAAAATTGCATAGTAGTTTACTTGAAAAGATAGAGCCAATGATTTGAAGATATTAATTTTAAATAAAAGAATTAATTAACTTATGAAAAATTGTTCAGTAATAATTTTGTAAGAACTTTTTAATTTGAAAAAATTGTTAAATTTTATTAATGAACATGAAAGCTATATACTATATTAATTTGTATAGTATATAATAAAAATAGAAAGTTATTTAAAATAAAAATTCACAATGATAAGACAATTATTGTGGCTCAATATTAAAATAGGGCTCACGAAAATAGCATTTATTAATTGGTTATTCTATATACATATAAATATTTATTGAAAATCGTGACGCCAATAAATGTTGCATAATCATACATGTTATCAGTTTTTTATTTTTACTTTTTTTTTTTCGTTTTTGTTTGATAACAAGAACAAATCAGAATAATCCTTTCTTTTAAATAAGACAATTTGACCTGTGACCCGAAAATAAAAGTAAAAAATTAGAAATTAACGTAATAACGATTTTTTTTCCTTTCTTTATAATATTTGTAGAGAAATAAATAATTTAGTTTATAATTCTTTGCTGCTAAATTCATCAAGAATTTGGTTGGGTATAAATTCCTTGGTTAATATCGCTTCCGACCAATAAAAAAAAATCGCTGGTTAGCTGTACGATTGTCTAGCACCAAGATTCGCTATATCAATGTCTAGCTTTCTTAAGCAGGCTTAATTTAGAGCATGCTTTTCAATCCCCGTTTTTCATCAGGAGTTTCCGCGGCTCCTTCATGAACGAAGACGATTCAGGGTTCCTCTTTTTCAAAAAGAGTTGGAAACTCATCACACTCCAGGCCATTTCAAATCAGCTCAAAAATAGCATAGCGTCTATTTCGACACTTAGCTGTATTACTGCGGCTATCAGTAGATGGCTACTTTAGTCTATTGTACGGTTCCTACAATGTTAACGATATTTAAAGAAAATATTAAAATATTGAGAAATGCAGGGAGATACTCTTATTAGTTATATCGTTAAAAAATAAAATTTAACAAGCCTACTTTATCAATAAATCTGATTAGGATCAAAGGATATAATATTCAAATGAATGAAATAGATTATCCGTTTGTAGCAATTTGTAATATAAATCTCTTTTTTAAATCTTTTGAATGCCTTTAGAAAAGAAAGAAAGAAATAACTGCCTTTTTTCTTTCCTTCTTTTTTATATGCGTGGCCTATATCTTCACAATAAAAGATGTCCTTCAACAGAATGTAGAACTTCTCCTGTCAGGTGTGTAAATATATATGTGTTTGTGTATGTATTTAAGTAAACTGTGAGTGTGTGTGTGTGGTGCGCGCGCGTGTATTGGTATCTTCCTTATGCGCATGTAGGTATATATAAAAGAAAAAAGAAATCCGCGTGGGCGTGAGGATGGTAGCCTCTTGACGGGTAAGGTCTATGACCCTGAGGTCAAGGGTCACAACGGGTGGCTCGCGAGCTCTCTTTCTCCATTCTTCTTCTTCTCCTTCTATCTCTCTAATACCTCTCTCTTCATCTTGTTCTTCCTCGCCCTCTCCTATCTGGGCTGCCTGTACATTTCTCGCGGTATCTCTCTCTTTTCTCCCACTCTTTAGCCCAATTGCATGGGTTCCTGCTATTCTATAGATAACAGTTACACCAGAACAAGATGAAGAATTAAAAAAAAAAAATAAAGAAATTAAAAAAGAAGCTGCACGTTTAATTGTGCACACCATCTTTAAGAAAAAAACAAAAAAACAAACGGTTATTTCTTTCGACCTAAATATCACATCCACTGCTAGCTAGATCGTTAATTGTGTTCCAACAGCACCATGATCATCTTGATATTACTTAGCCACCCCCCCTCCCGAAGAAAAAGAAGAGATATCTATAATATATCAAAAATACTCATATAGACTTCCCTATTAGAAAACTATCTTTATAAGCAACTGACTTCTATTTCTGAAATGCCACTTAGATAAACCTTTTACTATCATCTCTGTTCACGAACTAACTGGTCCAAAATAAAAGAGCAGTGTTTCATTTTTATTTTTGCTGACGTAATCAAAATATAGCGCTCTAAATGTTTAGTTCATTAATTTCCTTAAATAAAAAGTCTCATTGCATCATTTGTTACACACTTAATAATAATTGTTTTTTTATTTAAAATTGATTTGCGTCATTAGGATAAATTATTATTTAGATTTTATTATTTTTTTTTTTTAGTAATAAAAAACTGCTCCCCGAAAAGGGAAGTGTACTGTCCGCTACTTTGAAGAGATTTTGTGGATCCTTATGGGGGTAATCCAGTCAGAGATACTTGATGTTAGGAACTATTTACGTTAAGCAAACCTAAAGTTATTTCTTATTTATCACAATACACATTTCCAGTTACACGATCGTATCAAGATTTTTACCTTGATATATATAATAACTTACATCTCAAAGCAGTCTCAATCCGCTAAGGGATTTTCTAAGTTGCTAAAGAGTTTAAAGCTTTCTTAAGGACTCTTTGAAAATGTACTCTATAAAATGAGATTCAGAAAGTCTTGTATAATGTAGCTAGTAAAATCTTCTACTTACTGAAGTGGCACTTAGAAGGAAAAAAAACATTACGTTGCATGTCCCAAGAAATCCCTCTAAAAGAAATCCTAATTTTCATGCAAAAAAGTTTCAAAAAAAAAAAAGTGAAAAGACTAAATGGTGTAGTTGGTTTGGAAAAATTTTTAAAGCTAACCTAAAGACGATAAGAAATCGACAATCAACAAAAAAAATAAACCTAAAAATTATAAACCTTATTCAATAAAATCGCATTTTGGCTTTATGGATATTGTGGCGGAAACTTTTGTGTCAGATGGATGAGATGTGATAACTAAACACATATCAAGATTGCACTGCTGTGATTTTTTTTTTTACTTTCACATATTCTTATTAAGAGGAAATATTACGATCGTGTCAAATGTTCGATCCCGGAAATACATATATTTTGGATTTCCGACTGTACGTATTAACAGAAAATCTCGAAAACTGAAAAATCGCTGGAAGCCTAAAGTTGACATTCCATTTAGATACTACTACTACCACCACCATCGGCATCAGACACGGAATCTATCAACCGGAAATGAGACGTCACCGAATGTTTTTCAGTTTTCCTTCAGTTTTTTTTTGTGAAAATGGCTCCAACAATTTTCTTTAAACTTTGTATCCTATCTACACATGTAAATACCTATAACTTTTATTTGAAACATTTTCCCGGGAACATTGATTTCTGGGGGGGACTTCATAGGGAACAGCAACACTTCAATACAATGTATGGTACAACCATCTATCATTCGATGTATATTAAACATTAATATACATCGAAAGCATTGCAAGAATTCCAAAAATTGAAGAAAATTGGTTAATCGAAAGTGCAGCTTTACAGAATAGATTTTTCAAATCCCGCCCCCACCGCCACCTCTGTATTTATATAATGATAAATCAGCAAAATCTGATGTTTAAAGAAAATTTGTGATTTTATATACCATAAATATATTAATAGAAGAGAAATTCGTGTGAGGGTTTCACACCAGTAATTTTTGTTTCTGAGATATTTAGTTCAAACACACTCACACTCACTCACACAGCTCATCCATTAGAAACCTTTTTATCGTTTTCAGGAGACTTCAAAGCATGTATTTTCTAAAATTTTTCATGATCTTCTGAATATTAATTCTGATTAGCCAATCAATGGAAGCCTTCAAATCGATGGAAGACAAGATGTTGAGCCATCTCGGTTTCTTGGTCATTGTTCTGAATCACGATTTTTAACTAGACTGTACAATTTACTAATTCAATGCCTATGTATAGCTCGTGAAGACTAAGGCAAGTAGACGACGTCATCTCACCGCCCAGAAAGAATGCTTTTGGAGAAGCAGGTGCCAAGAAGGGAATATTGAGATTGTAGGTATAAATTGTTTGCTGGTTACATAGTAGTGATAATTAGTCTAAATATTGTCTGTGGGGAGGGACCAAGCCCTATGCTATCCAAACCCCTTCTGTGCCACATAGCTATCCCAAAAACGGAGCATTCTCAGGGCACTGCCGGCTTCCGGACAGTGATCTCTCGTTACAGACAACACTGTCCATCACCTAACAGTGAGCTGTAAGAGACTCCTAGGAAAAAAATCTAAGGGCAGCATGCTGGATTCGAACCCGGGTCCTCCGCGTTTGTTGTCCAGCGCGCTACCACTGAGCTAATCCCTTCCTTTTATTAGTCAATAAGGAAGATTTGGAAGGTTCCGCGGAATTTATGGTTGACTTCTATTATTCTTAAGATCTTAATAAATTCCCCTTCTTTGAAATATCCCACCCCTAAGAATAGAAGGAAATAACTAATTAGTAACGATAAAGACAAATGCCTCTCTCATAGTTTCAACACAATTAGTTCAGTTAAATTACTATTTGAGATAAAGAAAAAAACGGAGTTATAAAAAACTAGATGTAGTTAAATAGTTAATTGCTACAATTAAATGTGGACCATTTAGTTCTTACTCTGCTTGAATTTTTTGATGCCTCATTTTTCAGTTAATTTATTGGAATATTTAAGGTGGAAATAATTATTGCAAATTTATTTTAATTTAGTAAATTTTTAATTAGCAGTGTAGTTTTGATTAAATTTAATAATAAATTAATTAAAAAAATATATATATCAAACCTAGTAATTCATTTGTCAACTGTCCTAGCATATATCCATCAGACAATTCTGTCAAGTTCACTAATCTAACAATGGCAATCTGTCTATCATATATAAATAGAATTTATTTATTACAGACTTCAATATGTCCAGTTTTGTGGAAAATAGTCAATTAAAATTGGTAGAATTAATTTCGTTTATTTTTAGTTTGATTCCTCGTATTAAACGCCATTCAATTACTGGTCAGGACAAATTTTATTGATGAGAAATTCTAGTTCATTCAATAAATTAAACAAAAGAAAGAAAAAAAATTCAAATAATTATAACTCACATAGTACAGATAAATCTCATTAGTTCAATTAAAACTCGATTTATAACAGACCTGGTAATCGATTATAACGGTTTTCCTAGAATGCGTGTTCTTGCAAAAGATGAAAGTAATTGTTTAACAAGATCATGGAGTTTCGGTCAATGTAAAACAAGGAAAAATCTGTTTTATTAAATTTTTCCATATGATTTTTTTTTTCTCTTATTGTAATTATCACAA
Organism: Triatoma infestans; assembly: GCA_011037195.1. Lineage (NCBI taxonomy): Eukaryota > Metazoa > Arthropoda > Insecta > Hemiptera > Reduviidae > Triatoma > Triatoma infestans. The sequence continues at coordinate 134,011 of JAAEAF010001702.1, forward strand.
CCTGCAATCACCTTTTCTGGATTTTTTTTTCTTCAAATAAAAGTGATACTTTCGGATTTGATTTGATATTCGTGAAATTGTTGGAAACTTCATGTTTGAGCTTCATAAGTTGTTTTCATTTTTGAGATATTCACACGTACGATCATTCCTTATTCGTATTCATATTCAGGGAACATCAGTTCTGAAACTTAGTTTGAAATTATAAAGAAAATTTCACCAATATTTCGCTAATTTTATTATCCTTTCCGGTGCTTAAAAAAAAATTATGAATATTATGGGTTGTTTAGTGTAATTGAGGGTGGCAAGCAATACCTTGTTGTCAACTTGTGGCTGCTTTACTATCAGTCTAATTTTAAACTAAACCAATTTCAACTTAACAGTAGCCAAACTATTGCTGGTTATCTAATTTTGGATTCAGCAAGGAATGGGGGAGGAATTTTCTATGCAATAAAGGTCTTCATAAACTCAGTAAACAAAGACGGGCCCTCTCTGGAACTCCATAAAAGTTGGACTTCTTTTACAATATTTGGTCTAACTTGGAAATGCAACTGATTGAGCAGGGAATAATGAAAAAGTGAGTAGGAAGATAGCGAGGTCTGGGGAACTATAAATATTAAACTGTATATAACTCCAGTACAGACTTTTAAGTTGAAAATTGAAAAGAACAAAGTTTATCCAAAACTGAATTGAAGCCGACGACACAAACTGCACACTTTTGCAAAAGTATTTCTGAATCAGAGAGTTAAGCAGGTATATAATTAAACCCAAATTGTAAAACTTAAAACCAAATAACTACGAATCAAATTATGAATTCACTAATTAATTAACATTTAATTGCTTTAAATCCATTTAATTGCAGTAAAATAATGAAGCGCAAAATTTTTGTAATTAATTTAAGACTTAACTGCACACAGGGATGTTGTACTTTGGATAAATCTCTGCTACATACCTGAAACAATAAAAAAAATAAAAGAAATTAGAATTAAATATTTTATAATTACTAGTTATTTAATAATTTAATATTTCCCCGCTTGGTGGAATCATACATTATATTATAGAGAGGTAAAAGTGTGAAAAGAAGTCAAGCATCTCCAGAGCCTGATGCTAAAATGAATTTTTCCAGAAAAAGATTACAAGTTTTCATGTCTGAATGCAGTATGTAAATTCGAGAAAATAGCAAAAAATAGAAAATAAAAACTGTAGAATTGCGATTAGCAGAATCTTCGTGCCGAATCCATGGTGAAACCCAAACGGATTATCTAAGTTTGAACTTGCTAAAGTTGTTTGGTTTTTGAGTTATTACTTTCTCTAGCTGCCATTAGAGGAAGTATTGTAATCGTGACAAATTTTCGATATCAAGTTCTCACCGGAAAACATGTTTTGAGGTCACCCCGGTCAAAAAAAAGAAGTAGATTTTAGAAAATGGTCTCCCTGTATGAGTGTTATGTGTGTGCGTATAAATGTGAACAGCACAGCTCAAAAACGAAAAATCGCAGAAAGTTCAGACCTAACATTCCATTTGGATGTCACCATTAGATCGGATAGAAACATATCTGTTAAATTTCCCCAAACTCCATCAGTTTTTCCAGAATGACATCATTAAAACCTATGTTTCCATGGATTGGCAATTTACAAAATTTTCATGGACGTAAATCCAGATTATATCAGTAAAACTTATGTAAGTCTCAGCTGAGTATTAGGTAACTCTGTCCAGATTATGCATTCAAAAAATGTCTACCTCTTTACCTTAGTATGATCCATTGAGGCTATTTTCAAAGCATCCAGTTACTATAACTTGCAAAAATTAATTTAGCAATCAGGGAAGACTTAGATGATTGCTTGCGAATAAGATGTGATGGTAACATTTCCCCATGTATTCGATCAGCTAGGTAAAATATGGTTCACTTCCATTACGCAACTTCGTCTACTTCGTCACTGGCATATTAGTTATACAACTAAAACAAAACTCCCCTTTAACTAGAGGATAAAGTAGGCAAAAAAGTGCATCCTAATAAGATCAGAAAGACAGATACAAATATCATCAAGATGTATCATCAAATACTTATGATCATGACAAACGGTCCCGCTCTGTCACTCTGATTCTAAGTCTTTAACTATCTACTCACCTGCCCAAGTTCTAAAAGGATTTTTATTCAAATATACTCGTATTTAGTGAATAATTTGTTAATGTAGCAAGTAACTTCTTCTAACAACTTCGCTGCCGTCCATCTATAACGAAACCGCATACCCATTTTACAAAACAATTTTCTCATATATTTATTAATCGATCAGTTATTAAAAATGAACAAATAAATAAATAAAAAACTATTAATCTTCATCAATACATGGATATTGGCCATGATAATAAATTGATTCCATATTGTAACATTATTTATATAACCTTCATAACCAGCTTTGAAGTAGTATATATATATATAAACTAACGGAAGATAACTGTTAGGCAACGAACAATAATTATAAATATTTAGTGGTGCGGGGGAGTCGTGAGGAAGCATGCGCATGGCTGGTCAGGAAGGAAATAGAGGAGAGTTCTCTACTGGAGCTCCTTCTCTCTCGTTCACTCAGTCCCTCTCTCTCTCTTAAGCCGACCATTACCGTCTACAAATTAAGAACTAATTAAGGAATTAAGTCTAATAAAAAAGTTAATTGCCCAAACGTTAGGAGGCTGCACTCATTTCTAGATATACCAATATATTCCATTCTATTTTATAGAAAAGAATAATTTATTTTGATGTTTATATAATACATAATATACATATATGTTTCAAAAATTAAGTTAATTATAAACAATTTATGTGTTTAATTCATTGAGAGGTTAAAAAAGGAATGGAAAGCTGTAAACTACGCATACAAAGTGCTACAACTTCTATTTGTAACATTCCTCCGGGTAAACTCATTTAAGGGGGTATTTTGAGGGAGCGGTGGGGGTTATGTTTTCCTCTAAAGCGCTATCTTAGTTGATTGTACGATTCTATCATCTAAACAAAATTAATTAGAAATAAATAGATTGCCAAAATTCCGAGTTTCAAGCCGGTAATGTAAACCGAAAATGCATTTTTTACAGAACAATTTGTTTCAGTTTTCGCTATTTTCTCCATAAAAACATCACGACAAATTTCATTAAATTTGGTATAATAACTACAAAATTTTGTCAAATCATTACAATTATGTAAGAGAAAGGTGTGTGTGTATTTCAACCCAGATTTTTTACTGCAATTCAAATAATTTTATTTATTTTATACGGTTATTACCTAATTTTACATGTGACCGAAAAAGTAAAAATAAATTATTATCAACGAAATATATAGTGAAAGTGAGATTTCCGTTAAACAGAAGCTCCACATTAGATTCATATTAATAAATACCGCAAAAACGATAGGATCGTATAATATATTGAAATGACAGTTTAAGGAGAGCCAAACTAACGTCACCCCACTCCCCCCAGAACATCCCTCAAATGAATTTTCAAACGGAAACATGTTTCAAATCAATAAAAGAAAATCGCCAAAAAAACCTGATAAATCTATTCAATAAATTCGTACACTTGGTCGATAGGCTTTGACAAAAATTGTATTGTCCCGTTCCCCAGTAACACCTAAACGAAATATCTAGAGAGAGAGCGCGAAAGGGAGGAAATAGAAAGAGCGCGATAGATAGACAGACAGACAATCAGAGCTATACCTAAAAACATTTTTTCAGACTGAGATAACCAGATAACATTAATTATACTTTTTTATACTTTAATGTAGTAAATTGCAATAACAATTCACTATTAATGTTTATTTAGTGTGTTGGATATTTCATGTTTACAGTGTAAATAGTTATTAAAGTGATACGGGGTCTGGTGTTATGTTAATGTGATTGACATTTACCCTCACTAGTGTATGTGTGTATGTATGAGTGTCGGTTTGGGCATTGTTTCTAAAGACGGGGAAGAGGTGAAATGTCATGGGACAAATGCCAAGGAGCATCGATCAAATCATAGTACTGCTACTACCACTACCACCACTAAAAACTCTCAACTTTCCGGCTTAGTTCATTACTTTTACTTCCGAAATATTTAGGAAGTTATTTATTTTTTTTATAAGTAATTACAATTTTTTTTTTTTATGTTACTTTCTTTAATCACTTGAAGCTCCTGAAATGCTACAATATCTTTAATGTTTACATTTTTAATTTCTCTTATTCCTTAAAAAAAGGACGTATGGCAGTAATGCCAGGCGCTTCGGGCGGAAGGCAAGGCAAAAATATCGTGATTTTCATCGACTGCCGTAATTCTTGCACTTATTTCTGTGCGGAGATATACAACTGTGCTGGAGTGTGAATGCAAAAAGGAAGATATCTCCGAAATTATAAATGATAGCCTTGGGTATATTCATTTCATGTACACCTCCACCACGTCTGCATTTATGGTAGGGCTAAAGTAAAAATATTAATAATAGGTTTTAGAAGAAGAGAAATTAGTGAGGAAGGGTTTGTAAGAAATATGCTAGAATGAATGCTGAACTCTATATAATAAAATAGAGGTGCAAAACTGCCAGGACTTGACACGTAAACAGAAATTATGTAGCGAGAGATTTAGACTGATTAAAGGGAAGGGTAGCAGTTGGTTGCTGACGCTTTGTAACTGCTGAATAAACTGTTCTAAAGACTCTCCTTATAAGACTAGCGCAGCTGTATATATGTATATACAGAGTCTCCCAATGTAGTCTGGCCCAAGTAGCGAGTGAGATTCTCAATTTTGTGAGTCTCTCTCTCTGCTTTAGATCCCTCTCTTCGGATCCTATTACAATATCCAAGTTTGAAGACAATTTTGTCAATCTTATAATCTCATTAACTGCAACTAAGAGAAAGTAGTCGTTTGCGTTTTTCACACAGATTTTTTTTCATAACTTTTTTTGATTTTCTTTAAACATGAAATATTTACTAATTAATGGATCTGTTCCTCATGTTGCTGATCTATCACAGCTTACTATAAATTTTCCTCAAGAATTTGTTGTAGTTATCTGTGAATGGACAGATATAAAACATTCATCAAAATGGTTGTAAATAGGTAAATATGAGGGATACAGTCTGTGATGGTTGTTACCCATTAGGGTTTTTGTATACAACAATGTAAGATCGTTAGTTATTAGTAGCCGATTGACTGTCCATTTAACAAGAAGTTTTAAAGGAATATACGATACCGCGTTTGCCTGAGTTGTCGATCTGGAAGATAACACAAAAAAGAGAAGAAAGAAAAGAAGTTGGGGGGGCAGCGTGAGCACAGAAAAAAAAAAAGGAAAAAGAAAACTGCTGTTTACAAGAAGAAGTAGGCGTTAATGTTGTTAGGACATTTTATATTTATATATATAGGTTGGTACACCTGGAATATTACTACCGTCAATAATGCATCTGCTACACTGGCACCTTTTTAACAAACAGTATATCTCTTTTCTTTTGAAAATCTTTTCGGTTGGATGCAGCGGCAGGGGGTTGTTGGCAGACAGCCGTATAGAAAAAAAGTCTGTCTATAGCGATATATAAGTTTGCCAACTATTTAGTTTGATGATGTTCTTCAGGGTTGTGCAAGAGTATGTGTGACTACATAAGTCTATCTTGTCTATGTTTATATATAGGAGGAGATATTTCTTTTAAAAGTGTGCATTCATATACAATCTACTATTATTATTGTCTACCTGGTGGATATAGAGGATAGAGTGGCAGACACAGAGAGAGAGAGAGAGAGAGAGTGAGAGAAATATATAAATACTCAGTAGGAGTGTTGCCATGGTGGGAGAAGATATAAGTCTTTTCACACTAAAGAGGGCGTTAAGTGGCAGCACGCGTTCACACAAAGTGCGTAACACTTATATGTGCGTGGAATTTTTTAATTGCGTTTAATATTTTTTTTTTGTTCATAGTATTACAAATTCAACATTTTCTAATTTTTCATTTATCTCCTTCCGATTTGTCTGTCTAACCATCCAGTCAGATTTGTTGACTAGTTACTTTCTTCTAGTTAATTTCTTCAAACCCCATAGCAGTCTAAAATACTTGGAAGAAATGTTTCAAATAAAAGTGATTAAACTTGTTTATATAAGTAAGTGTTACGAAGATTTCAGAGAATTGTCGGTGCAGATTCCAAGAAAAACTATCTGAAAATAGGAGAAAGTAAAATAAAATAAAAATATTCCAGTGCAGTTGCACTTCTAATTGATGGATTTTATTCCAAACCTTCATGATCCTAAACGGAATATCAAATTTGATCTCCCTAAGATTTTTCGTTTTGAAGATATTTAAGATTTAAGATTTTTTTCTATCGCTCTCACTAACTCTCACTTACATATAAACACAAACTTTTCATGTGGCTTCAAAACATTATATTTACGCAGAAACATAAGTTCGAAAATTTGATACAATCGAAGTACTTCCTTTCCCTACAACATTAAAAGGAAGTAATATAAATCTGACGTGAAAAGCTCATACGTCTCTCTCGTACTACTGTTAATACACTTATATTATATATCAAATGACGAAATTCTCTTTATGTATGTGAATCAACAAGCCAAGTGTGGTTGTGTAACAGTAACTTTTACGTTGATGTAAATTCTCTACAAGAATTTTAATAAATTTGCTCTGACGATGGACGAGAAACCGAAAATAATAAAATATAGAGTATTTATTTAAAAATATTACTAATATAATTTAGTTTCCATTTTGTAATGATAAAAGCGTTTTATTTTTATCAATATAAAAAAAGAAAAAGAGATTGTGATAAATATTAATTACTAGTTTTCTACTAAACACATATTCATAGTATCGAATATTCATCTAAATTAATTTAATTAAAAAAAAAAAAATTAGGGGGGGGAGCTGGAAAAAAAACGCAACACTACATTTCTTAACCGATCAAAGTCTAAAACATTTTTTAAAGGTTATCGACAAATGTTATCGATGGTTTCTTTTTTTCAACAAGATTACTACATGTATTATATATATATATATGCATAGATTAGTGATCATATTTCCATTTTAAATATTTAATTTTACAAAATATTCTAGGAGTTCAAATTTATTAAAATTATAAAACATCTCAATTTTTTTTTTTTTTTTTGAGTGGTACACTGAAGCAAGTATTTTATATTATCGATTCCCATTTTAGTGGATTAAATTAAATCGATCAAGTTTTGTTCAAAGATATGCACATATAAGGGAGTTAAATGCGACATTCAAGTTTATATTAGCGATATGAAATTCTAATATACATGGTGATAAAATTCTTTTATTAATTTATTCAATAAAATTCCAGCCTTGTAACATTTCGTATTTATAAACTTGTCGATAAGAAATATTAATTGTAACTATTCAATATATATATTATATATATTTATATAAAAAAAAAGTATGACGAATTTTCTAGTTATAAGAAGGTTATATGCATAGGTTAGTTTTCGCAGTTATTTTTTTTATAGGTATCATTTTTATTGTAAATTAAAAATATATAAACCTTGGGTTTTAAATAATAAATCTTATATAACTAACTATAAGTGGTAATAGATTTATTTTTACTTTATTAATTTATAATAGTAATTATAGAAAAAAAAAGAAGAAATTACGGGTTCAAGAGAGCCTTCAGGCAAACTTACCAGCTTGCAAGTACCCATGCATTTCTTAACCACAAAGTGAGGTTATTAATTGGTTTACCTTCTGATTTTTAACTGTATACATTGTTAAATAAATGCAAATTTTTTTACTTTCTCTTAATGCTGAAAAAAAGAGTAAATATTACAATCGCCGGCAAATTGTTGAAATTCTGAATTCACCGGAAATACATGTTTTGAGGTCGACTGAGTATCGGAGAAAAACAAATTGTTTTTTAACGAAAATTTGCAGAAACCTAAAAAAAAAAATGGTTCTCTAAGCTTTGTATACTATCAATTACATATGAATGGTTATTGTTTTTATTTGTAATAGTTTTCCTGGTAATATGAATTTTAGAAAATTCCGCGCAAATTTCAAATGTATTCGAGTATCTTCTACGTTATTGGCGCTGTTTTTTTGGACTACAATGTAGCTAAGTTTAAATGATTACCAGCCATGGGTTTTCTACTAATATGTAACCCGAACATTCCAGTTTTATGTTCGAGCATTGAAAACGAAATCTGGCGTGAAAGCCTCACACGACTTTCTCATACACCTGATAATATAATTATATAAAAACGACAAAATATCTTTAAACTCAAATATTACGTATTTGTCCTAACATAAATATACAGGCGGAGGGGGAAACAAGTGCCAACGTTGGCACTAACAAAGGCAGTTAGAGAATGTTACATTGTAGAGAGGAAATATTGAACAATCACACTTCTAGTTTAACGTCTCAGAATCCTCTGGACCACCCAAAAACAATTTTTTCAGGAAAATGTTCCAAATAAAAATGATACGTTTCTGACTGTCCAGCAAGCATTCCAAATTTAAAGAAAATCGTTGTAACCGTTGTCGAGAAAATTCCAAAAACTTAGAAACCTATTCTATAAAATCACACTTCTATCCATAGTATTCTATCAATGCATCTTATGTGTATTGAAATGAATGAAATGAAATTTTATTTGCTCAAAAGAAATACAATCTTATAGCAAAGGAGTTCGCCCTTGCATTGACTAATAAAATAAAATATAAGAACAAGATATGAAAACAAATATAATAAAACAAACAAAATAACACTCTTTAATATACAAGTTATAAATATTATCACTTGATAGTCCAAGAGAAAAAACAAAAAACATATATACATATAATTTCAATAAATTGCATATTTAAGTTTTAATTGAAGTTGTGATTAAATCCTAATTGAAGCGCTTGATTTACATAATTAAAGATACTATTTATTTTTTCTATTGAATTCATGCAGTCTAAGAGAGAAACAAAAGAATCTCAGTGGTCATTATATTTACATAACCATCTATCACAGGAGAGAACATGCATTCAGTAGAGAACAGTTCACAAAAAAATGATCCAAGTTATTAGGTTTTGATAAACAAAAATTACAGCTTTTTTCAGGGTAAAATTTATGCTTTATTTATTTTATTTATTATATTGCTGGGAGCTTTTTTGAGGCTAACCGAATTTGGGCAATAATTGACAATTGGTAGGTTGGAATTATGAAATCAAGATAATTGTTAGTGAAGTTTGGGGATGGGAAAATATAGGTTATATCTTGAATCTAGAGCTTTATTAATATCCCGGCTGATACAATCGTTAGTAAATTTCTCTAATAAATCATTAAAGTTTCTCCGCAAAACCTCCAGATTTTGCAAATACCATACTTCATAAGCACCTATATCGTTTAGAATGGCAGAAAGAAACTTATCTCAGTTGAATGGCGATCTTTGATTATCCATCAGTTCAATTAGTCGGTTAAACAGATCCTAGGTAGAGAATCTATGGGCATCATCAACAATTTATGCCATCACTTTAATGCTCTCTTAAAAATTTTAACTTTTAAATGAAGCTGGCAAGTCTCTAAACCTCACATATATATCTGGAATATGCAATGGAAGGTGTAATAATAATTTTAAGAACTTTATCCGAACTTTCTCCACCATATCAACATATTGCAAAGCCCACATTCTGAACAATACAAGTCTTATGTGTATTAATATTATGTAAGTGGTAAAATTATGCTGAAGGGATAATTTAGAGGAAATCATAACGCTACTCTTCCCCCGGACCCGCCAAAATCAATTTTGCCGGGAAAATGTATAACATATAAATATAATATAAATGTAATATAGTATTTGTGTGTAGACAATATAGGAAGTTTAAAGAAAATCGTTGGAACCATTTTCAAGAAAATCAAGAAAAACTGAAAAAAAAATAACCGCTCAGTAAAGTCGGTTGATGGATTTTGTCCGAAATCTTGTGTCTGATGCGATGGTTGTGCCTAAACGGAATACCGAGTTTAAGCTTCCTGTGGCTTTTCTTTTTGAGATTTTCTGTTAACATTTCACACACAGATTATTCGCTAAAAACATTTTGTTCGTATTCTGGGGACCCCTAAGATGTATTTCCGGTGAAAATTCAATTTCGAAAAAGTGGCACGATTGCAATACTTCCTGTTACTGGGAGTAAGAGAAAGAAGAAAAGAAAGTTTTTTAAATCACAGACCTTTTTTACTTTATTAGCAATATAAAATAAATGAAATGTTATGAAATGTGGAAAGAAAATATCAATAAAGACTTGAATTCCCAGTGAAAATGTTATACAACAGCAAGATAAAGAATAAGATGTCCGTCAAAGCACGCTTTTTTTTCTTTTTTAATTAAAAGAAATATTTGAAGATAATATTTGAATTTCAGTGAGTTCGGTTTACCTGAAAAGTTTAGCCATAATTTCTAGGATTCTGGAATTTCTTTCTGGGATTTTTTTTTATCTACATCGAGATAAAATTAGGGTCCTCAAAAAGTTGAAAAAGAAAAGAATCGATTCTAAAACAATATTGTTAAAGACAAATCAAATAGTTTATATACATATATGAAATTATGGATAAACTACTTTTGTATAAAATTAAATTCTAGAGTATAATATGTAATCGATTACTGAAACAGATTCTAGTTTTAATGATTTTTGGCAATAAAACAATGGAACTGCACTCCCAGACACACTTTGAACCAATAGTAAGAGGAGAAACTACAAGAGGGGTCAATGTTGGAACTTGGCCAATATCCACTAGATCTTAGGATGCTCCATGGCAGTGGGTTGGTCTACAAGCGATGTATAGAATGGAGATGACTACTGCTACACAAACACAAATAAAACTACTACCCACACACTAGCTGTATATAGTGAGAATGTTCTCAATACTACTCCACAACATTATCACCAATTGTGAGAAGAGAGTGTTATCAAGGGTTGCCGAGGTCCAAAAAAAAGGGTCAGCAGAGACCGAGAGAGTAATACGGTTAATTGGGGTCCTACTACAGTAGTTTTAGGGAGAAGGTAATTTTATAGACCATTAACGGTTTTGTTGGTATTTCCAATTTCAAATATTTTTTTTCTTTAATTTCTCTGATTGCTGGTAGAGGAAGTGTAGCGATCTGTCAAACTTCCGATATACAGTTCTCACCGGAAATACATGTTTTGTGGTCCTCTGAGTGCGAAAAGGTGTTTTTTAGAACATTATATATATATATATATATATGTGTGTGTGTGTGTGTGTGTGTGTGTGTGTGTAGTCTCAACTTAACGGATAAAGCAGAAAGTTAAAATTTGATTTTTCATTTTGAGTCCCCTACCAGGGTACCCGACAATTAGGTCTTGATCAAAATCAGTCAACCGAAAGTACTAGTTTTTACTATTTTTCGTCTATGGGGAGGGACCAAACCGTACGTTATACGAAGCCACCACTAGACCCATATAGCTACCCCAAAGAAAAACAATAACAAATCGGGCCTAACCCATCTAAGATTCAAGGTAATCTGAACAAATCGGATCATAACCTCAATAATCTAAGCTCTTCCACAGACATCCTCCTATTCTGACCGAAAGGCCTGAAGTAGTTTCCTCACAACCCAAGCAAAATCTATCATAAGATGGATGGATGTTTCTTTCAGTGTGAAATGCACAACAACATCTCACTTATAGTCCTGCCCAGCCCCCAATGAGCATTTTAGACTGCCGACAACCCACTGAGCCATTCATAAGGATGAATGCTATAAAACTATCCATGACTGGAAGCTTGACAGACACGTACCTAATAACACACCAACAGCCGGCTCCAATGAAAGTGAGAGAGGCGCCTAATTTGGCAAACCTATCAACCTCCTCATTCCTATTTGATTTGGTCCCAGACTAGAAGCGCATCCTTTAAAGAAGAAACCTCTTCCAGTCTTAAGAACATTCTAGTACAAACCTGGATTTGGTACACCAACTACATATACATACATATACGCATATAAGGGACCGACAACTTTTATTTGAAAGGGGATGGTGAAATTAAACTTCCTACCAAAGTGCCATTTCCTTATATTATTCAAATCCCATATATTATATATGGCAGTTTGGGCATACGTATTAAATATTATAAAAGTTTGAAGAAAATCGACTGAACAAAAGTGCGATTTTACTGAACCGTTTTTTTCCCCCAGATTTACGTGATTTTCTGGATAAAGCTTTCTCAACGGATTTCATTTTTATTTCTACTTTTTTTTTACATTTTAACGAGGGGGGCTTTCTGGTGGAGCTGGAAGGTCACGCTTCCCTTTGTTTTTAGTTTAGGTGCACCCAGCAATACACTTAATAATGAAGACAATACATTTAGTTTAACCTTTCAAGTTTTAAGGGAAGTTTGCCTTACAATAACTATGTAAATTAGAACTAAAGCAATTTATGTGAGTGTTTCACACCAGAATTTTCTTTTACTTCCGTTTTTCAAGTGACAGTGTAAGTGCACTTAATACAGATGAGTCAATGAGTCAGATTAGATGATATGATCTTAACCGGAAATATATCTATTTCAAACCTCTGAGTGGGAAAATAAATTGATTTTAATAAATGATTTAATAAACTGAACATTTTATGTACACGTTAAATTACTGATAATAGTTCTACTTTTATTTGAAACATTTTTCTGCAAAAATTCACATCAAGGAAATATTAGGGGAACTGTGGTGGCGTCAGGCTGTCCCCTAAAAAATAGTTTTTGGAATTTTTTCGAAAATCACTATAAAGATTTCTTTTAAACTTGGAATGCTATTTTAGATAGTTCTGTGGAATTTATGATATATTATATGGAGTCCAATATTATGGGCGCTCCTTTCTGGACTATAATGTAATCACTTCTTCCGCATCTGTAGGAGAAAGCGGTATCTACAGTGGTAAGAGAAAGTCGTGAAAAAGAAATTTTTTTTTATTATTATAAAATATGAGTACCTATCTACTCTTCTACATTTGTTTTTACTTCTTATCTATTGTATACTCGTATATATACCAAAACAGATAAGCAAGGAAGATTCTTTTACTTGATTTAAGAAGAATTATTGTGTGCATGTCCAGTTAAGTTTTCACCGGAAATGTACAAGTTTTTAAGATCCTGTGAGGTCGAACAAGTAGTTTCCAGAAATGCGTTTAAAAACTCAAAAAAAATCTTAGGAACCCTAAACTTGACATTCTGTGTGCGTCAAAAAATTCCTCAACCATTTTACTGAATTTTACTTCAGTATTTTGCGATTTTCTTGAAAACTGTTTCAATGATTTTTTTTTAAAGTTGGTGTGTATATTACATACGAGGTCTCTCAATTTTATTGAAGAATATTTTAGTGGGAAAACTGATTTTTCTGATAACTGTTTTGATAACGTGCCACTTCAGTCTATTGCCCCATTCCATTAAGCACCTAATAATAATATTAATAGATATTGAGGTTATTGCTGATATTCCAAGTTTGAAGAAGATCGCTAGTTTGGATGTGCAAATTTCACAATGAAAACACCTGTCCTACTACCTGTTATACTAAACTTGGTATATATTTAAAAAATAAACAAATCTGTATTTATGCAATAGCATGTTCCAGGGAGTTGCCAGTTTTACAACCAAAAATAAATAAATAAGTAGACAAAATTTCAAAGAAAAACATAAGGAAACTTGGTGTATCATTTTTATTTTAAATCTTTTTTTTCCAAGAAAATTTATATTACGAGTGTTCGGGGGAGTGGGAGGGAGAGCCTGCTGGATGTCACGCTCCTCTAAAAGGTCCAATTCATTATAGTTTATAGTTTCATTAAAAGTTTTTCCCGCTTCTTCCAGAACTATGTGAAATTTCCAGCCAGAGAAAGTCGTGTGAATCTTTCACAAATGAGGTGATACACGAAATGAATACAAATTTATAGACAAACACACACACAAACACACACACAGAGAGTGACTGTAATAAAAAGTAAAACAAACCAGAGATTAGACAGTATAGATGTAGAGAAATTTATAGATGTTTCACTTTCAGTTATTTCCTTATTGATATACCAATTATAGTTTCATTGTAGTCCTAGTAAACTAACAAACTATCTTTGTAGGACGTTATTTAGATTCTTTCTGATTTCAGACAAAAAATTTCCTATATAAATAAATAAAAAGATATTGAAATACCAATAAATTATATCCCTTATTAGATAAGTACATTAAAATTAATGTATTTATAAATAAATATATATATAACGAAATGCTATATATTTTATATGTCAAAACATTCACATACTTTTTATATGTTATATATATATGTTAAATTCTTCATTTATTGGATGAATGAAAGCACGAAATATATATATACTTTACAATTTTCTACGCAATATCTTGCATCATTCAGAATTTTAATTTTATTAAAGTTTTTTTTTTTTTTTTTTTTTTTTTTTTTTTTTTTTTTTTTTAAATATTAAAAGCCGCTAGATATCACGTAGTATATGTATGTATATTTCTTTGACGGCCTATCTATGAATGAAATAAATGTTCATTAGTTTTAAAATTTATTTCGTCATTATTGATAATTAAATATATTTATAAGTATCCTGATTAATTAGAAAAAGAAAGCTAGACTGTAAAATTAAAAGAAAAAAAATCTGATGTGGAACACTTTCTCTTACCATAAAGTTATAAAAGTTATAATTGACAAATTTACTTCAGTCTTATAATTCTTACTAAACGTTTAACGTTATCCTACCAATAGAAGAATCTAAATTTAATAAAATGATTTTCTTACGATCACGTGCACTTTACGTGCACGTCTTACTTACGTGATCCTTCCAATCCCCAGGGCATCTTGAAAATCAGTTTTCTTGGAAAAAATGTTTCATAGGAAAGTGATGTCAGTATAGTTAGTATAACAAGTTTAACGAAACCGGAAGGTGCCTTTGAGGAAATTGAAAAAAACTGTTCAACAAAAAACTAACACTTCCGGTCAAACGATTTTTTTTTTTCAAACTTGGAATTTTGGTCACACATTATTTTTAATTAATAATAAAATTTTATAACATACTGAAATGGGCTTTAGAAGAATGGCGTAACCTCGGCCACCCCTAAAAACACACTTCAATAAATTTTCTCGAGATTGAATTTTTTCACTCACAATATGTCAAGTTTAATTGGACACAGTGGTCGGGGACCTCAAAATATTTATTTCCGGGGACAACATTACATCACAAATTTGACACGATTGCTTTCTTTCATCTTAACACTAGTTAAAGAAAACACTAGTGTCTTTCTCAAGACAAGACTTTTTAACTACAATTTATATGTTGTGGCTGGGTCCGCAAAGTTGGAATGCATTAGACATATTTTTCGTGATAGCCTGCTTCATTTTGTGGTCATCGACCGGTCTCGGGCGTTCGCCCATGAGGATGTAAACTGATTTTGGTCTGTACAAGTCTGTGTTATCACACTATTTTATCAAAACATCCTGCTGATGGGTGATTGCCCAAAAAACCGGTCGTCGATGATCACAAAATGAAGCAGGCTAACACGAAAAATATTTCTGATACAATTTATATGGTTGTAATTCACAAATTTGCTTTAAAACTGTAATGTTTGCAAATATCAATTGGGTAGGGGTTATATTTATATTGTATGCATGAGTGTAATTTGTGTGGCAGTGACCTCTGTTCAACCAACAAAGCTTGTAGCAGCAGTTTAAATTTAAACCTAACTGACAACAACTTCCATGGAATCGTTCTAAAAAGAATATATTCGATAAAAGTTCCAAATAAAAGTGATCGTAATACTTCCTCTTGCAGCAGTAAGAGAAAGTAAGAAAAAAAAAATTAACAAAAGTAGGTTAGAGTTACAACGTAAATCATTGTAAGTAGAATCGATTAATCATCATATTAACTTGCATTATGCTAAACACATAAATGACTCTGCAAATTTTTATTTCTTCTATTATAGATTGTATCTCAACAAAGTTAAATGACATTAAGAAATAAAAATTATCAAACTTTAAAATGGCTGAATCGAATAAAGTCAGCCGTGAAATTTATACATAAGAATCGATATGCCAATTAAGTTTTTATTTTTATTTTTTTTCTATATAAATTGTTACGTATGCATGTCGTCATTGATGATTTAACGATGAGATATAAGAAGAGAAAGAGAGAGAGAATAAGACAAGAAGAATGGTGGTGTCTGCATTGTTTTTATAAAAGAATGGACGAGCGAAAGGATGCTAGTGAGATTTTACTGTTTGATATTTTAGTAATCCCGTTTAGTCCATTGAGGATAGAAGACGACATGCTGTATAACTGTTACATGCTAAGGTGCTGTATACATGATAATAAAACGCTTGAAATAATACAATTACCCGAAGAACGAAATGGTCTAAACACTTATTCAGTGATCTTGGCGCCTCTGCGGTTTTATTATCATTAATATCCAAGTCTACCAACAAGAAAAAATCATGTACTGACACCTCCAACATTCCCAACATACACATGAAGTCCTGCAAAAGTAGTTGATGTGTGCAGGTAACTTGGTTTAGACATCCGACGATAGCTCTAGCTCATTTACACTAACACGTTGTACACTTTACAGAAACCTATATTCTGTGTATTAGGATATATAATTATGATATACTGGATATGGCATGGATGAGGAAGAAACAGTTGTGTTTGGTACAAGTAGAAGCTTTGAATAGGGATTTCTTGGGTAGTCTTGGTTGGAATTCTGTGAGGAAAATGGGACGTATCTGAATCTTTGGATAGTTTTGTTAGTAATGATGAAAAAGTAATGACGGAAAAGCAGGAGAAAGCCAATTTTAGGTGCCGTTATATCACTGAGAAATATGGGCATCCTGAGGATTAAGGAAATCTACCAGCTAGGTGACCTAAGATTAGTTAGATTCTGTGGCCAGCACTATTGGTCTATTCGGACACCTACAATTAGAATGCTCCTCCAGTCCTGTCTGTTTAATTAGACTTAGACGTCTGGAGAGTGACTACTAGGTAAGGCAAGGAAGACGTTATTTCATCTCCTCCAAAGAGACGATGTCTCAGTCACACTGGCACTATGCATGCAATGCTGCTTCCTGTGCCTATGCATGTGCCTTATTAAATCTACAGCGGGCAGTCCGGAGGGCTGTAGCCATTCGTAAGGCTGCACGACCTTGTTAAAATAGTTCTCTAGGCCTGGGCGAATAACTGTTAATAAACTTTTTCACCTGCCTCTGGTGTCTGAGTTTTTACCCATCATTCTATATGATCTATTGTGCCCCCATGTTTTGATTGCTGCACTCATTAAGATAACTTGTCATGGCAAAAAAAGGATTTCTATGTTGCCTTGCCGGACTAGACGACCTCCCATCTCGTTGCCCATATAACCAGACTAGATAAACCTTACTTTGGCTACTGATTTATCGTGAGGATGGTCAAGTAGAGTCCTTCGGTTATTATTTGAATAGGACAGAAAACTACTGTAACTAGCTCTGCCTATGGTGGCTGGCTTACCTAGGCCAGATATCATCCTCGGATTAGCCCTGTACACCCCCCGGCTCTCCAGGACTCTATAAAGATCATAAACTATCAAAATATCCCAACAACAACAACAATAGTACCTATAAACTATTCTCAAATCACCCTATAAAAACTATTATACAAAAACTAAAAATTAAACTATTAATAATTTAAAACTAAAACTACCAAAATAATATATATACATAATCTTTTACTTAAATCCATTAATATTAAAGAGAAGGAATACACAAATTTATTTCTATTACAAAGTTATAAAGGTTTTTGAATCGGCATTAATAGTAATAGTTTAAATAGAAATAAACGACAAAACACCGTGGGATTCTCATTAGGTTATTTGTGGCACCCCACTGACCACTAGGTGTTGAAGCCGAGGTACTCCTAACCACAGGGGTCATATCTCAAACATATGGGCATTTTAACTTTCTCTTAAATCTATATATACATATATGTATATATATGGAGATATTATTATTATAATTATTATTATTTTATTTTTATTACTATTAAAATACCTTCCTCCTAAGTACTTTAATATTAGTTGACTACTTTAAATTTTGTTTTCAATTTATTCAAAAATTTATTAACTAAAGAATAAAGATTAAGTGTAAATTTATAAAGATTCAAGTTCAATTTGTAGTCAATAAATACGTAGAGTAGTTCAATGTACCTTGTACAAATATATGTATATGTAAAAAAGTCGAAAGTGAAACTCTCACAAGACTTTCTCTAACACTTCGAATTTTACTCGATTTTTACTTTCTCTTGGCAAGAGAAAATATTGCATTTTACTTTCTCTTGGCAAGAGAAAATATTGCAATCTTGTGTCAAATTTTTGAAATTGAGTTTTAACCGATATTCCGAAATGCTTTGTGAATTTTTTTTTTCAGATTCAAAAATATATTTGCTGATTATTAGTAATTACAATCAATGGGTGGCCGAAGAGCGGATCCTAAGCCAATCCACCCAAAAAAGCTACTCCTAAGAAACCTTCATCAGCAATCTACCGGTCTGACTACAATATCTTAAGATATCCGTAATCTCCGGTCCCTCTTGAGAGTGTTGTCCTCTCTAATATGCGAAACCCAGTATTGGCCTAAACGGAGACACTGGCCTAGACAGTTGTACCTAGTTTCCTTTAACTCAATCGTCACAAATTCTGATACAAAGAATTAGACGTCCTTGCCTATTTTTGTGTAAACGACCGGCTGCCCAACAGGACTCTCAATAATAGTATCCTACTAAAAGAGAGAAGATCCTTCAAGTCCTCCTGTCTGATACCTTTTTAATAAATCTTTTAACCTGGAGACAACATCCCTCCCTGCCCCTCCAGTGCTTCTCCAATTCCCTATACCTTCACATTGTTTTATCTTCTCTATCGCAAAAATTGCTTAGTGACGGCTATTGCTGATTTGGGACCACAAAACGGTAATATGAAGCCCACTTTAGCCAATTCGTTCGTCCTCTCATTGCACCTAAAAAACCTCTAAATAGCGAGAATAGCCTGCATGTGTTTTTTGCGTGCAAAAAGAAATATCTCAAAAACGAAACAAAACAAAAGAAATCACAGGAAACTTGTACGTGATTCCAGGTTTAGGAAGGATTCCAGGAAGGAAATTCCTTTACTGAATGGATTTCGCAGTTTTTCTTTACGCGATTTTCTCGCCAAACAGAACCAATGATCTTCTTTAATTTTTTGCACACTTACTCAATACAGATAGGTCATTCAATTTTGTTTAAAACTTTTTTAAGGCAAGTTCTAAGAAAATTAGGACCTTTCAAGTTTCTATCAGGAGTGGCGTTTTGAAGGTGTCTAAAAGAAGAGAAAAGTTTTCTTCTGAAAATCGCAGTAGTTTTGTTTTAATTTTATTGACCTATTACACAAGTTAATTTTTTTACATTAAAAAAAAAAAAAGCAGAACGAAGTAGGAATGAAGTAAGAAGTTTGCTTAGTTAAGCCGTAGAAAAAAGAAAAAAAAATACGGCAATAAATCTAGTGCAAAGTTTTTTTTTTGTAAAGGTCAGTTTTGAATTCATTAGAATGTTAACTGCAGTTAACAAAATGTTTCCTATCCTGTAAATAATGTTAACTATATCTTATTTAAATTGTAAGAGTGAATCACTTCATATAACTTCTTGTAATAAAAATTAAGTTCGTACATTAAATTACTTACATAAGTTTATTTCTTTTTTTTTTTATTACTAGCAATAAACTAATTTTTAAAATGCAAGATAGTGGTTTTTTTCATTAAAAATATTATAAAATAATCAATTTTCCATTATATCGTAAAACTTTCACTTTTCTTCTAAATAAGGAAATAAAATTCGTATATTTGGTGAAAGTTTTTTACTATTATTATTTTAAAGTGTTTACTAATAATAATTGTAATAAAAGAAACTTATCTATAAGTTTAATGGAATTAGAAATAATATGAATATATAATAATTTTGATATTACACGAAATATTTGGACTTAGATGTAATAATTGTGATATAACTCAATATTGTGAAATTTATGAAATTTACCGTTTCATATAATTTTTTTATTCGAATGCAAAATTTTCAAATAAAAGTGATACGTTTTTATATTTGCAATTAGAATTTCAAGTTTAAAGAAAAACCTTTTATATTTTTCGAGAAAATTTCCTCAAAAAAAACGCAAAAACTGAAACTATAAAATTGTACATCAGGTTATATTTCATCAAATTTGAGATTCTATCAATGTTCTCTAATGTACATTATGTAGAGCCCAGAGATTACAGCGACAAACCAAGTCGATGTGGCTGCTCAATTTCATTGAGTTGCTATAAAAAACACAGATTACTAATCTATCTTCATGAGACAATCTCAAGTCCAAAAGACACAAACGTTACAAAACTAAAGTAAATAGCGCAAAGAATAAGCGAAATAAGAATGAAACATACATAAATAGACTCAATACGCAGGGCCTTAAATAATACCATTTATCAATGACCGTAGATGTGATTATGGAGGATTCCCAAGGAATCCAAAATAATTTGCTCCGCCAGCCGGGTCAAATTCCCTTTGTCAATGCCGACATTATCAAAAAATTCAGCAGTAGCCATTGGGATTGCCCCCCGAGAGCCGAACCATAAGCCGTGAACTGCAAAGTTCCTTTCTCCAAATTCTTGTAGGAACTTTTCTTGGAGAAAGTTAACGCACTTCTCATAAATCGCTCTCTTTTCTTCATTAATCTGCTTGGCCTGGTCTGGATCGTTGCTCTCATACCTAACCGTAGGGTTGACAACTAATGCAGATCGACTATCTTTATCGAATGCTACTATATCTGCGTATCTTGAGGCGCCGTCCGTGTCAACACAGTAGACCTCCTCATAGCATGCATAGCCTTTTTCCTTTAATAACTCGATGACCCTACGTTTGACATTGTGGTGTCGGCGAGTGACGAGGAGCATGTTGTTCGGGCATTTTCCCAGCACATGGGCCGGAGTTTCGGTCTCTCTTCCGCATTTGCGGCAGAGGAGCCCAACATCTCGCATCGCCTGATTGCCGGCGCCTGTCACACCGCGGAGTGAAGCATAATTAAAACTCAGCTTCAGTGCATTCGTCACTCAGATCCAGACAATAATTGTTTTTCACAGACAAATTTATTCCTATACGTAGTGTCTCTAAAATGCTGGACACCGTAGCCTTGCCATTTGCAACTCGCCCACTCGTCAAAGGCCTTTTCTCTTAACTGTTGCCTTATCCTTCTTAAATTGTGGGCTTCCTCGACATTGACATTGTTCAGGCCCAGCCTATCCGCACATTCCTTAACCTCGCGGCTAAACGCGAAGGTAAACTGGAAAATAGAATCGTCAACTTTGGCTAACTTCTGAGCCATGGACCCTGCTGCAAGGGTGCTCCCCAGATGCAACGAAGCAACCCAAGCCCTCGGTAACGCCGTGGGGCATACAGCATCGCCGTGGCTGTGTTGGCAGGCAATAATGATATAATAATGATTCTCGATCGTTCGATTATAGTTGCAGGAGATTACGAGGAGCCGGTCAATAAAAATACACTTTTTTAAGGTTATCCAACGTTTCGACAAATTTATTGCCTTCTTCAGAGATAAAAATAAAAAGCGATTAACCAGGATTACACATGATTTTCATAATAAAAATACGCTTAAAAAAAAAAACTAAACAAAACTTACAAAAAAAGAGTTACTTGAAATCTAATACTGAACTACATAAGCCCAACTAAATTTGTCAAAACGTCGGATAACCTTAAAAAAAGTGTATTCTAATTTACTGACCGCTTTCTCGTGATCTCTAACAAATAGAGACCAATATAAGGACAGTTTTGAGGCAATTAACAAGCTAAATTTGGATAATAAGGTATTTTTCCAGCCCCCCCCCAAAAAAAACAAAATTAATATCTGTAATTTTATCCATCATAGTAGCATGCATATTTTTGATGTTCCTGGCCGGTTTCGGATTTTCAACCCTCGTCAGAGTAAAGCTATCAAGTTCTTGTAGA
The DNA here is from genome assembly GCA_011037195.1 of Triatoma infestans. Classification (NCBI taxonomy): domain Eukaryota; kingdom Metazoa; phylum Arthropoda; class Insecta; order Hemiptera; family Reduviidae; genus Triatoma; species Triatoma infestans. The sequence continues at coordinate 156,016 of JAAEAF010001702.1, forward strand.
AAGTTAAGTTCAATTTAATGTTTCTGTTATGCATTACATTTGTTGATTCAATGTAGATTGAGATGTATATAGATAGCATACAAAGGTTAGAGCTATTTATAAGAAAATCGCCGCGAAAAACTGGAGGCAAAAACATTCAATAAAGTCGCACTTTTGGTTGATAAATATTGCGTTCGAAACTTTTGTGTGAGATGCAGTGCTAAACGGAATATCTTCAAATTTGAGCTTTTTATGACTTTTCAGAATATTGTAACAGAAACATTAAATTGAAGTTAACTCTCTACACGAACTTGATAGCCTTACTCTGACGATGGGCGGAAATCCAAAACCGGTCAGAATATCGAAATTATGCGATGGATAAAATCCCAGATGTTAAAAAATCAATTTTCCCTGGAAAATGTTTGAAATAAAAGTAATAGCTATCTATGTACATAGATAACATACGGTGGTTAAAGAAAATCATTGAATGCGTTTACGAGAAAATCATCGCGAAAAGGTGGAAAAAAAAATTCTATGACATGGCACTTCCGGTATCATGCATTATGTCAGATATTCCTAGACGGGAATATCTTCAATGAGCTTCCTGCGACTTTTCGTTTTTGAAATTTTTTGTCTACAATCACATATGGACCATTCGCTAAAAATCACTTTTTCATAATAAAGGGGATTTCAAAACATGTATTTCCGGTAAAATATTCAATTTCGAAAATTTCAATACTTCCTCTTCTTACCCAGGAATAAGAGAAAGAAATGTAATACGGGAATTTTGAACTAACGCACCATCCCTGTGTCATGAAGTTCTTCCATCATTTTCTACAAATATCTGCTGCACGCACGAATGCGGGTTCCATTACGTGAGTACCGGATGGGCCCCCCCCTCCAGCTTCGTTATACTAGGAGTGTTCCCCAACCTGTACAGTTAGTGAAAATTTAGTTCAGTAAGAAAATTTGTCAATTTAGAAGTAAGAAACAGTAACAGAAGATCTTATGAGTATTTCATGACAAAATTTTCATCTATTTATTTATTTTTAGATAAATTTATTTATTTATTATTTTTTTAAATGGGAACTTATGTAGTGTTTATATTACTATTTAATCGTATAGCACAAGATAATAGTTTACCTCAGACTCCACTACACCCACAACCGTGGAATGTTGTCAAGCCAGACTTTGGTTGTATACGAGCCCGCCTCTACATACACTCACATAAACAAACTATGGAGCGCATACACACGTAATGTGTGCGCGCTCGTACTGTGTTGTTTGGTAAGGTACCTACCTACCTACCTACCTACCTATAGCGTATTGCGTCTTCAACATTAATTATCTGTGAGATTCTTCTTCTTCTTTCTACTTCATGTTCTTCTTTGGTGGGTTTGGTACTTGGCTGTTGTTGTTGTACTTAGTGGTAGTAAGGAAGAATGTTGTTCATTCTACCATAGCGCACGGCCAACACTAGCACAAGTTTAAGAGAGAGAGAGAGAGTATATGGGAGGGAGATAACGGACATTTGGGCATTGTGCCTGGGTGTCTGCCCAGTCGTCTTGTATTTCTAACCACTTGTTCCTTCTCTCTCACTCTATGTATATATCTATATATATATAATCAAGAGTTTCCTCTCTTTCCTTCCACCTGTTCTTCTCATTCAAAATATTAACTTCATATATAAATAAACTAATATTCAAGTTTGCAAATATGTTAAATTCCAGCTAATGATACTTGGATCTATTTTTCACTGGCGTACAGACATCATATTTGAGATGCCTCAGTGCACTTTTTAACTAATTAGGAAAATTTAAAAACTTCATTACAACTGATAAAAAAAATTGATTACGAAGTACACCCACCCAATTAACAATTTACCTTCTAGGTTCGTTTACTGACTAATATTTGATAATAACTTTTTTTTATTTACTTTCTCTTACACCTAGCTGGAGCAAGTATTGTAATCGTTTTAAATTTTCGAGACCGAGTTTTCACCGTAAATATATGTTTTGAAGTCCGAAAACGTGTCTTTTTTTTTTTAAGAAAATGGTCTCTGTTTGTAGCAAAGTTCAGTTCAAAAACGAAAAATCGCAGAAAGTTCACACCTAATATACCGTATAGACATCACATCAGGATCCGGCAGTAAGTTATCTGCGAGAATTCCTCTACCGGATGTAGCAATTTACTGAATAGATTTTTCAGTGCAAATGCAATTTTCGTGAAAACGGCTCCACTGATTTTCGTTAAACATGTTATATCAACTACACATATAAAGAGCTACAACTTTTATTTCAAACATTTTTCCGGGAAAATTCATTTAAGGGGAGTTTTTGGGGGAGGAGAAGTGTTATTCTAGTTTATTATACAATTCTACCATCTAAATAATATTAATTAGAATTAAATATTTTGTCAACATTCTGAGTTTGAAGAAAACGGTAGCCCGAAAGTGCGTTTTTACTGAAATTACGAGTTTTCTAAGATTTTATCTATTAAAAACACCTACGGATTTCATTAAATTTGTTACCCTAACTACGAATACCTATCACTTTTGTTAGGTACTTTTTCTCGACACTTCATTTAAAGAAAATTTGGGTTTCCTCAAAAAAAGTCATTTTATTAAGTTTTAATTCTCCCCATTGATATAAAATTGAAGTCAAACAAACTTGTAGTAAAAGTTTGAAGGAAATTGTCATTTCAATCTTGTAAATTGCAGTAAGAGAAAGCCGTATGAGTGTTCCACACTAGATATTCTACTTTCTCTTACTGCTATACGAAAAAATATAACGATCATGTCAAATTTTCGATACCAATATTTCACCGGAAATATATGTTTAGAGTCGTAAAAAAAAAAGAAGAAAAAACAGGTTTTTAGAAATGGTTCCTATTTGAGAAATATGACTTAAGTGCATTATTAGAAATTCGGTCAACCGGAAGTACCACATTCCTGAATAATTTTTTCAGTGTTTATTTTTTTTTTTATATATTCTCGAGAATAAAATCGGTTGATTTGGAAGTGCAAATTTAATGAACTGATTTTTTTTTTTTCAGTTTTTTGCGACTTTCTGCATCAAGGCACCAACAAGTTCAATTAAACTTGGTATACTAACCATTCATGCAGAAACCTCTCAATTTTGTTTGAACAGTATTCCTGGTAAACTCATATATTTTTGGGAGTGGGGGAGATTATGTTATCGCCTACAGTGCTAATTCAGTTTACTATACTACTCCATCATCTATAAATATTAATTAGAATTCAATATATTGCAAAAATTCAAAATACGAAGAAAATCTTTTGACCGGAAGTACGACTTTACTGGACAGGGTTTTTTATTCTGTTTCCTGCGATTTTTTCAGGAAGACACGAATTGGTTTCATTAAAATTGGGATACAAACTTCACACACATATCTCTTTTGTTTGAATTTTTTTTTCCAAGAAAACTGATTTTAGAGAGGAGTTCCGGATGAGTGAGACGGAAGGTCCCTCAAAAAATATTGAAGACATTTCATTGATTGATAGTTTTGCCTTCAAAGTTGGAGATTCCTGCAATTTTTTAATTATTTTTTTTTGTTTTATAATTAGCTGCACTCTCTCTTTCTTTTGCTATCTATCTCACCTCTCTCACTCTCTCTCATACACACACACATTCGTTTTCCCAAAATGTCCTTTAGTCCGGGAGATAGGGGATACTGTTCATTTTTGTACCATTACATCCATCAAAAGATTGAGCCCCCATCTTAAATACCATTATTTTTATTTGACGTAAGTGTAATAATGCAATTTTTAATACTGAAGAGCAAATTTTTACAATTAATAGAGACTTATCTGTAATATGATGCAGTATTTTTGAATACTGTCAGCTTCTCTACATACCTGAAACAGAAGAAAACAAACAAAAGAAAATTAAAATTAAATTTTGACAATATTTTTCTTTGGAAAATTTATTAAATTTTCTTCACAGATTGGGCAAGAAATTTCTTGTGCCCATGACTTGGAAGCAAAGATATAATCTCTCACTTCAAAACTGTTATTCATTAATGGCAAAACAGGACGGTAATAGATTCGAGTATGGCAAAAAGAGAAATATGGTGAGAAACACTTTACAAGACTTTCTCAATTATTTACAGTTTTCATTGTAAAATTTTTTCTTTAAAGTTAAGTTGGCTAACATTACATTTTTCTGATTTTCCCCATAAATCAACAGTTTCACTAAAGTTGGTATTGCAACAGCAACCAAAGAGACATCAGCAACCAAAGAGAGTAAAGAGAAGAGAAACGAACCCAAGTACTTTCTCGGACTGGAGTGAAAGAAACTGTATAAATATAGCGACGGACAGTCCAGAGATAGACAGTTGGATACAGTTAAACATAGTTCACTGTAGTTCATCATCTCGCCAGTCACATCGTGTCATTTTCATACCACTCTACCTTAACCATTCTCTATTGTAAAGTCCAGGCAGACTGTGTCTCTTTACATACTTAACCAGTTTAACCAAGTCTTCTCATTTCATCAACCAGACCTAAATTCTCTCCACCTAACACATCCATTATAGTATACTAACTATAAATACAAAGTTCTATCCCTGATGTTTGAAAAACTTTCTTCTCAGAAAATTTATGTTAGAGGTGCTCAGGAGGGGGGGGGGGGTTGAAGTGATGCTCCGTCAAAAAATATAAAAGACAAATGAATATTTAATAAGATTTATAAGTTTGAAGAATGTAACTCAATTATAGCTATGTTAAATTGCAGTAACTTTTATTTACATAAATATAATGTATTTCAGTTAATATATTCAATCGCATAAACATTTTCTGGGTATTGAGGAAAGTTGACCTACAAAACATATATTTTTGGTGAAAATTCCAATTTCGAAAGTATTAACACGATCGCAATAGTTTTTTTTTTTTTACAAGCATTTAGAGAAATTAAACAATCTGGTGTGAATCACGCACACAATTTTTTCTTACGGTAATTACTTCAATTTAACGAAGAAATTCTGTTTAAAATTGCAACGTAAAATGTTTAGTTGGACTGGTTATAAGAATGGTTGTCAAGATTTTACTTGAATACCTGGGCGGTCTTGGTTGTGAGCGCTCCATGTCAAAATCAAGAGCGAGTTTGTGCAAATTTAATTTTTAAATAACTGACAGACCCCACCCCCAACAAGGCCGAGTGGCCATCGGAAGGACGGTGGCTCTGCTCATGGCCACTCTAGGTTCAATAAACACATGAATCGCATGAGCCTGACAGGGGATAAGTATGTAGGTTTTGTCAGGAAGAGGAGGAAACGGCATTGCAAGGCCTGTATTGTGGTGTGAGTTGCTTGTGTGGCCAAAGCTTCGCCTCTTTGGTGAGGAGAGGCTGGCACTTGCAAGCTACACGCTTGGGGTCCCTTCTAAGGGACTGTTCATTCTTATCAAGCATCTTATCTTATCTTATCAAGGTCTTATCTTATATCTTATCTAGGTCTCGAGAGAAAGTGGATGCTCCTCGGGCGGCCACCCAGGGCTCGTACTTTGCAGCCAAAAGTCCGTCTAGGGACAGGGCTGGGGGTGCCCTGGACTAATAGACCTAATCGCTTGCCAGCTAACTCCCACAGAATCTAATCTAACTGACAGACCTCCAATACCCCTTTCAGAAAAGAAAAGTGGGCTGGGGGTGCCCTGGACTAATAGACCTAATCGCTTGCCAGCTAACTCCCACAGAATCTAATCTAACTGACAGACCTCCAATACCCCTTTCAGAAAAGAAAAGTGATACATTCCTATTAATACAGCAAGCATTCCAAGTTTTAAGAAAAATCGTTGTAACCGTTTTCGAGAAAATTCCAACGAATCTCAAATACTTATTCTGAAAAATCGCACTTCCGGTAAACCGATTTTCTTCAAATTTCTCCGAATTCTTGCAATGCTTCTAATGTATATTAATATTCTGTAGATTGTAGGAACATACATTGTATTGAAATGGTATTTTATAGGGAAGCTTAACGTTACTGTCCCTATCCAGAATCCCCCCCCCCAAAATCAACGTTTCCGGAAAAATGTTTCAAATAAAAATGATAGGTATTTATGTGTATACAAAGTATAGGAAGTTTAAAGAAAATTGTGAAAAATTGCAAAAAAAAAAAACACTCCGTAACGCACTTCCGGGTAATGGATTTTGCCGGAAATCCAGTTTGATGCGGTGGTAGAGAAGTATAGACGTAAGAGATAGACGGAATATCTTCAAGTTTCAACTTCCTGCGAGTTTTTGTTTTTGAGATATTGAGTTCACGACAAACCACAGACTATTCGCAAAAAAACATTATTTTCGTACTCAGTAGACCTACAAACATGTATTTCCGGTGAAAACTCAATTTCTAAAATTTGATCGCAACACTTCCTCTTACTAGGGAGTAGAGTGAAAGTAAAAAAACTAGTAGGAGTTTGCAAATGGAAATGATTGTTTTCGTTTGTTTGTTATTAGTGCATTATAATGGCTGTCAGGCCGAGATATCCACAGGAAAGTCAAAAGCACTGTAGAAATGGCGTTTTCCACTACAGAAAATCAATTAGTTTAGAGGGCTAAAGTTGTTCTCTTTTCTAACAGGCAAGGTTCCTATTAAAAATGCTGATTAATATATTTTTTTTAGGTCATCAATTTCCCTTGAAGGAAATATCAAAAATATAATTATTATTATTATGGAAATAAAAATAATAATAAAAGTTTAAGAAAATACTTACACATTGCGATCTAATGATATTGTGGGCAACTTTAACATTAGTTTTGTGGTAATTGTTTTCTATTGTATTGTTCCATGGTCTAAGATAATTTTGGAGTATTGTACAATAATGATCAGTGTTCAAGTACAAAAATATCCTTGTCAATAATGACAATACTAGTATTATATAGAATGTGGTCATTATTATTTGAATATTTATAAGTTTATCATTAACGATTATATTGTATTTATTGTATATACAGGGCCTTCGTGCTCAATCATTATTATTCGCCGGATTATTTATTGACCCTGAATCAATAAAAAAATAGAGCAATATAACACTTGTATTTTTTTTTTGATAATAGCTATTTTTATCTGTTTTTATTGAACTGTTTTTTTTTTATTTTAAATAATTATGATTATTTTATATTTATAACTTTATTTTTTTAAATAATTTTCAATTAAAAATACGGTCGAAATAGGTCAACCGGAAGTATTATTTTTTTAAAGGTTTATATAGTTGCTTTTCGTCTCGATTTTCCAAAGACGCATAAATGGTGTTAAGGAAAACTAGTAGGTAATGAGGGAAAGTTAATAGCAGCTCTGTAGCGCTGGCGAGCCTTGGCTTTTCATTCAGCTTTTCAAGAAAACGGCCCCAAAGATTTTCATTTGGTATATTTATGACATATAGGTAGATAAAACTGAATTTTTTTTTTATGACAAATCGTGTTTCTATTCATTAATTCTAACCGGTTTCGAATTCACTTCATATTCAGGGACTCAGTAGCAAAAATTGCCACCTTTCATCAAGTTCGTTTAGATAGCTGACACTATGAAGTGGACAGGAACCTCGGCGAATTAAAATAATGAAAGATTCCTTGACGGATAGAGTCCCAGCTGTAATCCAGCATTGGGTAGCCAACCACATATTTACTGTTTCCTAAAAATATTTTAAGCCCACTTCCAGTTTTATTCTCCGGTGGCCTCCTCTCTTCTTCAACAACAATACTTTATCTGTGCGCTATTTTGGACTCTTTATAGTCAAGCGATTCACATAGAACCTGCATACAAGACTTAAAAGGCAAGCAATGACTAAATGTGCCAAACTTCTCTACAGACTTCTCGGAAGACGATCTAAATTACCCACAGAACTGAAAAGACTGATATATATGAAACGATTCTCAAACATATGAAGACTTGAACGGACTGGAACTGTGGAGTCCAGCCAAATTTGCAAACATACGAACTATTCAGACTTACCAATCCAAACTAATCCGCCAGATAGTTGACGCTCTTTTTACGACACAACCTAACTATCCATAACTTCCTCAACATCCATTTCGTACAACTTGCCCAGACAAAACACCTCAAATATCGTACCGCTCTTTCTCATTGCTCTAATCCATTTCTACGAATTCTCTTGCCTCTACTAGTATGCCTGACTATCTTTCACGCCGTTTGAACCGATAATGACCCCCCGAGACTTCTTTCCTAATTATCAAGCATCACAAATGCATCCCTTGTAGGGTGCTACCATTGGATATTTTCTCTCCATCTGTTCTTCAGATCAAGATATCTATCATCATTGTGCAGACTTTAAATTTCTAAATAAATTTAAAAAAAATTGCCCCTTCCCTCTTGTAACAGTAAGAGAAAGTAGTAAAATATTTGAAGATAATTTGCCATTTGGAGGTTAAGAAATACTGCAAGAAAAAGAGGAAGTTCATTTTAAAAAGTAAAAAGGAAAATTGTTATGTGATAAGAGGTTTATTGTTGTGCATGTGACAGACGATATAAAAGGTAACTTGGTGAGAGAGCATTCAGATGAGTTTAAAACTATGATAAGATCAAGTGAGGGTTATCATTGTTAGCGTTACACGTAGAAAAGGTCGAGCCGGGCGTGTAGAAAAGGATCATATCCTCTGATATCCCTTATATTGGGGAGCTCTTTTGTACTTTAGGTTAACAAGCAAGCTGTTTTCAGATATATATATATATCCAAGTATGGAGAGACAATAGGGATTAAACATAAAGTCACACTTTATTTATTCCACAAGCGTTAGGGGTTAATGAGGGGTTGTGTATATATATATATGTATACAGGATCCATCCGGTTCCTTTCTCATTTTGGAAGAGGTCCGAACCTTAAATCTCAGACTGTTGTAGGGTGCTCTTTGACACTAACAGGCACTAGTCCAGCTTGGGGAAGGCTAAACTAGGAGATTGTCAACTCTATGTACGTATGTGATAGTAAAAGCCACATCTGAATTAGTAAAATGTCGTAGTAACCAACACCCTCTTATAAATGCTAAGGATAACAGTCTATACTGTGTGTGTGTATATGTGAGCTAGCTAGGGCAAATGGGGAAGAGACATAGGGATAAAGGTTTGTGGTATAGGATGACGAAGAGAGTATAGGGCAAGCACTCGGTAGTAGCGAATGTTGCGAGAAGGGCTTATCTAACTACGAAGAGAGGTTAGAGGGTGGTGTTTGGTGTTATCTTGGTGGCTCCACTTGGTTGCATATAATAATAACAAGGCAGACAGAGAGAGATAGAGGAAAAGAAAGAGATACAGAGATTTGAAAGAGGGAGAGAAAGAGATAGAGTACAAACAGTCGCAAAAATAATAACAACCTAAACAACAGTGATGCTGTCTGGTGGCAGGCGTGGGGTGGCAATGGAAAGTCAGAGGCGGCTGTACTAGGTTATACCAACCATATACACTGTTACAGAGATAAGAGACATTTAGAATGGGATAAAGAAGCCACACTGTGGTATGCGCTCGGTGGTGGGAGGAGGTTATGACGAAGTGTTACAGTATAGGACCCTAGAAGAGTGGAGAAGGCAAAACGAATTTATCAACCACAGAAATACTTATTATATGTATATTTAATGAAATTTTGTAAATATATACTGCTGTTGCTGGAAGGGGGCGGAAGCCATAATTTCAAATTAAATATGTACACTAGGTTAATTAAAATTAACATAATTACAAAATTTTCAAGTGGTTTTGTAAAGGGTGTGCTCCCTTATAAATTGGGCTACACTTAGAGGACATTTCAGTAACTGAATAAATAAATCAATAAACTGTCTTTCATTTCGCACTTTTCCATATGTTTTTCTTTGATATCAATAAAGCAGGTCATCAACATTGGCTCAGAATACTGTCTAAAATCAATTTATTGCGTGGCCTAATGACCATTATGATTTATTATTGCTTTATATGACTTACCCTTACTTTGACTCACACAAAAAAAAAAACTGATGTGAAACACTCACACAACTTCAGCTTTCATTCAAACTCTAGTTACTCTTAAGAAAAACATAGAAGGGGTGAAGGAAGTATGTGAATGTGCATACATTTATAGTTTAGAAGACAGCGCCGCTGCCAAATCGCAATAACATTAAAATTCTCTTTAAATGTTACAGTATTGGACCCTAGAAGAGTGGAATAAGCATTTTGAAAACGGAAGGGATTAGCTAAGTTGTTAGCATACTGGACTCCCACGCGGAGGACCCGGGTTCGTGTCCAGCTATGCTACCCTTAGATTGTTTCTTCCTAGGAGTCCAGCTATGCTACCCTTAGATTGTTTCTTCCTAGGAGCCTCTGCAGCTCACTGTTCGGTAATGGACAGTGTTGTCTGTAACGAGAGAACACTGTCCGGAAACCGGCAGTGCACTGAGGAGGCTCCGAACTTTTGGTAGCTATATAGGCCGAGAAGGGCTTTGGATAGCATAGGGCTTGGTCCCTCCCCACAGACAATAATAATAATAATAATAATGAAAATAATAAAAATAAAACGCGGAGATCACGGGTTCGAATCCGGCAGTGCACTGAGAAGGCTCCGGGCGCAAGTGACCATAGATGTTGAGACGCCTTAAATAAATAAATAAAAAAAAGGCATTTTGAAAACTATTCCCCACCCCTAAGAATATTTTTTTTTTTCGAAAAATGTAATAGGTATATATATATATATATATATATATATATATATGCAGTTAACGTTCAAAGTTTAAAGCAAATACTTTAAGCCGTTTTCCCGGTTTATTGAAAAATCGATAAACTATTCTGTAAAGTCGCAACTTTCAATTTATATGTTTCCCTCATACTTGGAATTCTAGGAATGCTTTTAATGTTCCTTAATTAAATAGATGGAAAACTAGTGAAAACCCTGCGAAAATTTAATTTTCCTAGGAAAAGTACGTATTTCATACAAAAACAAAATGAGTTTCCACCGAAATTACATATTTTGACTCATACATGATTCGTGTTGAGTATTTCATACCAGATTTTATTATTACTTAGTGGAGTACATAATATTTCCGATGAAAACCCGATAATTATTGTTATATACATAAAATTGAATGATTCATAAAAATTTGCTGTAATACATTAATTGAGGCAAAGAGATATTTTAAATGTATCTAATTATTTGTAACCAAATTAGGTATATATAAGTTTTTAGCATATAATTTATATAAGATTTTATCTTTATGAATATTTTAATAATATATTTTAAGAAATAAATATTAAAACTAATAATATAAAAGTGGCACAATCAATCTGCGCATATGTTTGTGAGCGGGTGTATATGTACGTGTGTATTTTTTTTCAGTATATTATATGTTTTAAAAGATTGAATATATTTGATTAAAAAATTAGTTTTTATATTAAAGTGAAAAGTGTTTTATTAAAAAACAAAAAATTACTATTAGTGAAATTGATAAAAATAAGGTTAAGTGGTTTAGATATCAAGATACCAATGTGAAACCTCTACCGCAGATAAACACCATATGATCATTTATATATGCCAAGTGTTAAAGTATCTATGATACAGCTAGCATTGGAAATCTTCTTTTTTTTTAAGTAGGCCATGTGATATTACCGATGCAGTAAAAAAAAAAAAGAAACTACACTCGCGCATTCTATCTTTCAACTTTTTAAATTTCCAATAACTTGCTTTACACCCTCCCTGTTTTGAAGTGTTCTTCCTTAAGTGATAACATATTTTCTGGTCAAAAGGTCACCCATCTTCTTACACTATAAGTTCCAGCCGCTTTCTTTTATTCAACTAATTCTCTATTTAGCTATATTCAAACTACATACTATTTTTGTATTCACGATTTCTTGGGAATGAACACGCATGCGCGTCTGCTCTTCATTATTACTGTCTATCGCTCGCACTTGTTCATTCATACAACTCTCTCTTTCTCGTCTTTATAAAAACAAAAAAAAACAATTGAAATTGACTCTCAATTTCTCCACTAGTTTGGAGAATCTTCACTGGCTATAAATAAATTAGCCGCCACACGAGCGCAGAGCACTCGTGAAAACTATTTACATTAATTTCTTCTTCAGAATAAATTAATGGAAGACATCATTTTCTCTTCTTTTATTTTGATGGGACCATATGGAATTAATAATATTTATCATATAAATAAAAATAACATATTCATAAAAATTAACAATATTCACACTAGAATCCATATTGTCTTTAACAACTTTAGAAACCATATTTATCTTTTCGTCAACTAAGACAACATTAGAGAGATTAGCTTTAATCTAAGCAAGTTTTGTTTTCCAAAGCGTTTTCTTGGGGAATCTTATATTTTCTCTTATAGGAGTGAGAGAAAGTATTATAATCTTAGAGTCATTTTCCGTGATAGCCTGACCTGATGACCACAAAAAGAAGCAGGATCTCACGGAAAATGTCTCTGATGCTTTCCAGCTCTGCGGAACCAACCACAACAACAATTGTAATCTTATATCGCTAAAATATTTCTACGCGAAAATTAGAGTTCGGGAGCTGCTTTGATGTGGGACTTTCCCCTAAATTAACATTACAGTATGTAATGGAACCAATTCGCCAGCAAATTTGCCAATACTTGTATTATCAACTGCATCAAGGCGCCACTACTGAGCCTCAAAGCTCACATCAGCTATGCATTACATCCTCTGTCACGCCCACTACCTTTGTGGCTGACGAATGAGCTTCAACTTCAGCAGCCAATCTTTCACCTGGAAGTTTTCGCCTAGCGGTAAGAGGCATTGCATGAAGCCGACCATCTCTAACAGAGGAGTCACCAGATAAACTTTTCAGAGCAAACGTCAGTGCTACGTCAACTTCACCCTGAGAAGGTTCTCCAAGGTGGCCGCACTTGCTAATCTTCCATTAGAACAAGCAAGAGTTTTAAGTGGTCCCATCCTCTGCAAGCGACTCAAATCAGCCAACACTATCATTCTACATTCATCCCGCTGCCAACTAACAATCATTACTCATTACTCATTACTCGGTCACTCTACTCTCTATAAATCTCCACTTTCTTCTTACTCAGTAAATTCTCATTTATATTTCGTTATGTGTTTTCATTTACACCTTTTCATCATCACTAACCATCCTCATTCTGCTATCATCATTCAGTGTATTGTATGATTCAATAATCACAATAATATAATAGTGAAGCTTACAAACTAATTGAACAATCGTGGTAGAGTCATGGGTGTCTCTTTGGACGGAAATACCACTACCGCAATTTTTATGGGTAGAAAGTAGATCTGCAATGATGAAAAACGCCATGATAATTGTTACCCTTCTCTGAAAGGTTGGCACCCAAAGAGAAGAAGAAAATTACCGTAAGTTTTAGAGTCAGTCACTGATCGAGTAACAAATAAATCAAATTGCAATGATCACAGCTTGGGTGGTAGTAAAAGACTGAAAACTTTTTCAATAAAACATAAAGATACTTGGTTACTCTGTTCCCTAGATAAAGCGGTGGTGCTACTAATTGGCCCCAAGGAAGCCCAGACCTCAAACACGCGGGACTACAGTATACCTATGGCCATATCTTGTGAGAATGGCTTGTCACAGACGACATTCCAACTTGACTGAGCCTAAAAGAGTGTTTAGTGCGGGCAGTTCTTTCCAGTGGAAATATTACATAATTCGATTGATGATTGGCCAAGAAGACTTAAAACGTGCATTACGGCTAGTGGGTTTGACATTTTGAACAAATATTTTTGTAAATCATTTTTGAGGATGTTACTGTTCATACCCAAATAAATGTTTTGTTTCATTTCAAACTGGTGAGTTTTATCTGCTACTATTATTAAGTGTAACGGTATTCATGGCTGGTCTCGGGATTCCAAAAAGGAAAGTGCTCAAATTAGAGCAAACGATAGATAAGCTCAGAGCTTGCACAACTGAAGATTTTGGTATACTATAGTGACTTAGGACTGTCCAGAAAAAACCCTGAGTAATTGCTATTGGTCTGAAAAAGCCTTCCAATAAATATCAACCTTCCAACTATGTGATCAAACTTCGAAGTGTGAACTAAGTAACAATAGAAGAATTCTTGATTAATAGGGAGGAGTCGCTATAGCACTTTTATTACAGTAATTACAAATTTAATGATTTTTTTTTTTATAAAACACCAATTTTTATTTTTTATAAGAGCTAATTATAGCACACTATTTCATAATTAACTTCATTAGCTATTAGCCAAAGTAATTACATATAATTGGGTATAATAACAGTTTTTTTCGTATATTACTTTTATTGAATTATAAAAAAATAAAAATTAAACAGCTGACCATTAAAACAGCCAGTTTTTTTGTTGTTGTTGTTAATCAACTATTATTAATTTCACTGTTTATTAATGAATTATGATTATTGTTATTATCTTTTTTATTTATACAATAAAAAAATGATGGCTGGAGACATTTTATTTATTAACTTAAAAGGTAATAAAATTGTAGATGCCATAACTATCACAGTATTACTGTATATATAAAAAAATTTCTCATTTGTCAAAAAAAAAGTAATTATTTTTCATTCCCAGTTTTTATTTCAGTTTTGGAGATGCGGTCGTGTCTACAATTTAGTTTTTAATTTTTTAATCGTATACAATTTCACTAGAATCATTAACCTGTTTACAAAACAATAAACTATCAGAAATCCATTAAATCGAAAGCTTCTTTTAGTCATTTTTTTTTTTAAGTGGCCCCATAAATTGGCGAAAGTTTTTTGTGAATTTTTATTGGGGATTACAAAATGGAAAACAGTGGAATCATTGAGAGATGTGTTTTATAAAAAATTAAAGTGATATTAACTGAATACTTATTTTTGATTTAAAATTAAAAAATGTAACTAAATGAAATGCGACTTACTAAATATTTGCACAGTTGTTAAAAATATAGATCTGTGGGGGGGGATTAAGAAGAAAAGATCTATTACGGGACTCCTTTGGTTTTCGTGAAAAGATGCAATAAATTGTACAAAAAAAAAAAAAATCTGTAAAAAAAAATATCTTAGTTGTTGTGGTGGTTGGTTCCGCAGAGCTGGAAAGCATCAGAGACATTTTCCGTGGTAGCTTGCTTCATTTTTGTAGTCATCCAGTGATGATCTGATCCGTGATGATTCAGAGATGATCCGTGGTAGCCAGCAGTGATGAGTACAAAATGAAGCAGGCTACCACGGAAAATGTCTCTGAAAAAATATCTTAGCTATATTCTATTATATCCTGGAAGTGAGAATAAGAGGTGGAGTACTTCAGTTTACCGGAGGGATGTCAAAATCTCTGAAGACATTACTACACCAATTCCCCGTCTGATCAATTTTTTGTAGGTCGTCTATTCCGAAAAAAACTGATATTACTCCTTATTTGTTTGTCAGTTGGAAAACAAACAAAAAATGTTTAAAAAAAATGCCAAAGTATGAAATTCACTTTTCGACTGTCCACCTGTATACTTGTTATCAGACAGTACGATACTTTGAACATTGACACCGACTGTACGTATATAAGACTCAAAAGTGGAATCCGCATATAAGATTCAAAAAGCAAGAGCTCAAATAATGTTACCATTTATGAGCACAACTATTGATAGGCAATCCAAACTGATAAAACTACATTAAACAACACAATTCTAACATATAATGCATTCCTGGAAATCTTCTGGACTTACAGACACGAACTATGGGTATCAGCCAATCACTCCATATCTACCACCTTCAAGCCTTACAGTCCAAAATTCTTCGTCGAATAACTAATACTACTTACTATATTGAAACATCCATCCATGTTGAACATAATGGGTCATATAAGGACTTAATCTCAACTCTACACTACAAATTTTATTCCCTCCTTTATGATCATCCTAATCCTCTACATCATCACCTTTCAACTTTGCCCGTTCCTGACAATCCTATTCAACAGCTCAAACGGCGCCAGCCATGCGATTTCCTCACGATGGAAATATAAAAATATTTATTTAACTGACAAGAGAATATAGAGCCACTTTTACGCACTCGAGTTCACGTTAAATCTACAATTTTCCTACAATAGTTAAAACTAATAAAAAAAAAAGATATAAAATTGTAAGAATGTAAGATAACCTCTAAAGATAATGTTATCCATTGAAAAGGGGAAGGTTACTTGTAGTTAGAACATAAGATTAAAGTTAAGCAAAATTATATTATGTTATCTCATATTTTTAATTTATGGTTAAACAGATTTTAAAACATTACATCAAATGTTTAAGTTAAGAATAGCTATTTTTATTTAAATAATACTAACATATTTTCGAAATTTCATTGAATCTTAAATTTTTTATTATTGAAAGGTGGCAACACTGTGATTACTTTTAATCTCTAGTGAGTAAATAAGTATCTTAACTGATCAGAAATCAAAAGTATATTATTAATTGATTTTAAAAGAATAATATTCCCATTATTCAACTCAATGTTAGGTAGATCATCCCACTCAGGATATAAATATCATCTTTATCCTGGAGTTTGCAGATTGTTTGAAAAGATTTAAATAATAAAAAAAAATAAAAAAAATTTTGATTTTTACTATTTTTGCATTAAATATAATAAATATTTGATCAGGTATGAAAATAAGAATTTGAAACAACAGAAAGAAATAAGACGTATTAAGTTGCTAACTAAGTCTAGAAAAATGTCCATTTTGTGTGAACGATTAAATGAACTATCTTTTATTTTTAATATTTTTTTTTAAATTTTTATTTGTTTATGATTCCTTACTGCTGGGTGTAATTAACGTAAGAGAAGGAAGCAACCATTACTTATATAGGAGAAATATGTTTTGTTTCTTTTTCCACGTTTTATTTTCCTTGTAAAATATCTTTAAAAGGTGGACAGAGATTAGATCACAGTTCTTTTCTTTACATTATTTCCCTTTTTTCTTTGTTTTTTATTTCTTTAAAATTACATCTCAATTAAAAGCAATAAAATTAAATTGTTGAATCAATTAAAATTTATCTTTCTAAGAAAATAAACAAACAAAACAAAACTCCTGGTCACAGCTGTTTAAAGAATAAGTTAAAAAAAAAAAAAAATTGTTAATAAACATTTTATTAATCTTTATTATTTCTGCAATCAGCTGATTTTTTTTTTAAGTTCAAGGTTATTTTACAAAGTATTCCTTATTTTAGGAAACAGATCTTATTCGGAATTACAATTAACAGATTTCATTGATTTTTACATATTTTTTAAAACATTGACTTTGATTAATTAATTTTTTTTTTTTTAATTTACATGGCTTAGACTAGTTTCTGCTTATCTTAGCGATAAGAGTCCACCTGTATAATTGTGTTCGCAAAGAGCTCCCATTTTGTTTCCTTTGGTTTATAACAATTGTTTGATTTATTTCACTTCAAGATTGAGCTACCTACCTGTTATTTCTCACAAATCAGAGGACACTTCTCTGTTTACTTCATAGTAAGAAAGACCATTAGTTTGATTTCATTTACATCACTGACAAGACCGCCCACTCCATCTTATATCATTTATGAGAAGAGCGTCTTCCCATAATTTTTTCATTTATAATGGCATCCATTACACTTATTTCACTGCATGGCCACTCTTAATTCATTGACAAGAACTTTACAGTGTCTTATTACATCTTACGTTTGTTTTATATCACTGATAAAAGCGCCTACTCTATCTTTTACCACTGATAAGAGCACTATTCCCGTCTTATATCACTGCAAAAGCGACCACTAATCTTATTTCATTAATAAAAGTGCTATCTCTGAATTATTTCACTCGTAAGAATGACCAGTCTAAGTTCTGAGGCTTTTCCTGTCTTATATCTCTGTATTCCTTGATCTTTGTAATTTCACTGCTAAAGACATCCATATTGTATTATGCTACATATAAGACGCCGCACTTTTTCTTATAACACTGTTAAGTGCGCCCGCTTAGCCTGACTTAACTTACAAAGCATTTTTCTTCTTATTTCACTGACAACAGTATCCTTTCCGACTTCTCATACTAACAAGCGTTCTTCTCTTTTCATATTGCTGCAAGAACTCTTCTTCTGTCTTATCCTTCTGTGCTTCTTTTCCGTTTATCTTGCTGATAAGGGCTCTTATTCTCTCTCTCTCTCTATATATAAATATATTTCACAGTGCTGTCTTATGATAAGATCTCCTTCTGCACTGATATGCCTACCTGATAAGAACTCCGTCTCCCAATAGTATTGAGCTGATTATATTCTCTTCAAAAATATTAAATAATCTTGATGTCCAAAAGATGAAGAAGTACAATAAATCATATGTGAGGAATAGAAATAAAACTATAATGTTTGATAAAATCATAGACTTAAAAATACTCTAGTAGACATTTTTTTTAAAAAGATTAGAAAATTAGTCTCCTCAGATACTAACTGGAAGATCAAGTGAGGACAATTTAATTTCAAAATTTAGGAAAACTTAAGAAAAGTGAAATCTGTTGCCACGTTGTAAGAGTGTGCTTTCTCAAAGTGATACATATTTCCTCATACTCAATAATATCGTGGCGTCTTTATATAAGTTTTTTTTTTCCTTTAAGTGCATTATTATTATCATTACCGACGTCAGCTATTCAATGCAGGAGTGATGTATTCTGTTTCCATCTCCGGTACCTTCAAGATGTTACCTGAACGAACAATACTGTCTTCAGTTAAGTAGATTTCATCATATCTGTCTGCCGTCTACTACAGACAGACGACATACATACCCAGTTGACACAATATTAAGTTCTAGCGGCAAGATGATGGACTACTAAACTATTAAAAATGACGCCAATACTGTTCACACTTAGTGAGTGGTATTATTAGTTTCTCTGTTCATTGTATACAAACTAAAAATTATAGTTTGGCGCCATTGAGTTTAACAAAAAAGAAGAAGAAAAATGGGGACTGTTTTATTTTATTTTTGTTGCCATGGTTTTGGTCGCTGATTATATGTTTTGTTGTGATGAAATGTTTCTAGATTTGTCTCAGTATTTATAAAGACCCGACCTAATTATTTACTGTCTGCACCAAAAATATTTCTTATGGTGGACTTTGTGCACTAGCTAGTAGTTTTTGAACAGAGACCAGCATACCACCTAATGATTAAAAAAAATCATAATCTTAAACCAACGATCCCCAACATTTTTTGCTTCTCCTATCCCCAGGAAATGGGTATGTAATTCCTTATTATTCTTTTTAATGAAGGTAAAACTATAATTATAGTAAAAATAATTCAAATATAGAGAAGCGAATAGCTAAGTGGTTAGCATACTGGATTCCCACGCAAAGGTTCCGGTCTCGAATCCCGCTGATTTGCCCTTACATTTTTCTTCCTAGAAGCCTCTATAGCTCACAGTCCGGTTCTGGATAGTGTTGTATGTAACAAGAGAAGACTGTCCGGAGGCGGGCAGTGCACTGAGAAGACTTCAATGCGCCAATGATACCACAAAATACATTTATTACATTTTATTCTATATCTAGCATTTCACTTAGTTTTCAGAAATTAATCAGGTGCAGTGTAACAGAAAACTGAACCACGTTTATTAGATGGTGACAGTTTTCGAACTCTCAAAGTTACTGTTGCGGTTAGGTCTGCAGTGTTGGAAAACATCAGAGACTTTTCCCGTGTTATTCTGCATCATTTTATGGTCTTCGATAGGTTTTGTTGCGTTCATCCGTCATCAAGATGTCTTGATAGACTGTGTGATGACAAGACAGCCTTGCACAGAACAAAATCAGTTTGCACATTCATTTGCTCTATGTAAGTCTGTATTATCATCACACTGTTCATCAAGATGTCCTGATGATGGATGAACGCATCGAAATCGATCGATGACCGAAAAATAAAGAAGCATCCTATCATGGAGAAATAACTTCGATGATCTCAAGGTTACCTCTGAGAATTTTACCGCATACTTCACATTCAGGACGGTTTGCTTAAATCAGAGAAAACGTGTAAGGCATATTATGTTTAGTTGTGCCCCGTTTTTTTTTATACGTAATTCGGGTTGCAGACGTCGACAATTTATTATGAGCTCTTCCAACAATCTCTGTTCAGCAGACTTAACAATTTTTTGCTGTCTATTTCATTGCTATTCGTCAAGTTGAAACATGCGACCCTGAAAGGCTTGATAAAAAAGTTTACGAAGCAGGATATAAGGACATTTGTAACTATATGACAATGAATAAATCTGAATTAATCATAAGTTTAATAAAAGCTTTCTTTATCAAGTAAATCCGATATTCTTTGATGAATCGCTTTGCCTGAACCATAACACGCGAATCACTTTAAAATTGAGATCTTACAGGGGTAATTGATATATTTTATTATCTAAACCGGAACATGATATTATTGGTATTAGCATGTTCCAAAATACTAGAAGAGCTTTATTGTCTTCAAAGGTTGTAGTTCAAGTCTGGGCACCAGGTCAAATGGGATCACGGGAAATTAAGACATGGCTTAGCCAAACTAGACGCCTATCTACACTTCACTGGTACCGTATGTACTGTTAGCGTGTCGTTGGGCATATTCTGTCAAACTTCCAGGCATAGACGGCTTCACTACATTCATCCCTATAGATGAGTTCAGAAAGCAGCCTAAAATGCTCATTGTGGGTCCGGGCGGGAAGATGTTGCTATGTCTTTCACGTACTTCCCCTAGGCTTTGGTCAGATCGTTACGTATGGTGCTTTATATCAGACTTCTCTAGAAGAACTCTAACCATGTATCTTATGAGAGATTGCTGGAGTTGTTGAGGAAATTAGGTTCAGGATCTTTGGTCAGAACAGGATTTCGGTGGAAGAACTTAGGCTGTTTCCTTTAAGGTTATGGTCCGCTTAGTCCGAACTATGATGAATCTTAGGTCGTTAAGACCCAGGTTTGGATACTGTTCTAGACCGGGTAGTTACTATTCTTTGGGATAGCTATGTGGACCCAGCAAAGGGATTTAATAATAAACCGGAAACCATTTAAAAAACAGGAATCTCTGGAACAGTTACAAGAACAGGGTTACTTTTATAAATGTGCAAATTATTTTTACTGTTTTAATTGCTTTATTAACAACCAGATAATCGATCAATACATTTGTTAAGATAAATTGCTGTATTTATTCATGCGAAAACAGCTGTTATTTTATGTAAATTATACTATCTTACATTTTTATAATGTTTATTTTTTACTACAATAACCGGATATATTATGATCATGTCCATTTTTGAAATTGAGTTTTCTCTAGAAATATATGTTTGAGGTCCCCTGAGTCCAGAAAAAAAATGTTTTATTTTTTAAGCGATAGTTCTGTTTTGTGCATGTGAATATGTAAAAACAAAGAACTCAAAAACATAAACAAAACCAATTACCACAGCGAGCTTAAACTTGATATTTCGTTTAGGTGAAACCATAGGATCCGATTTAAGCTTATTTGCCGATGAAAGCTGATTTAAGTTAAAATCCGTTTTGACCGGAAGTGTGACTTAATTGATACGTCAATTCTTGAAAATAGTTCCAACGACTTTCTTTAAACCTCAAACACTTTTTACGCATATATCGTTCCTTTCACTGTTATTTGATTATTTAGAACATGTTTCTAGGAAAAATTAGATTCGGGATTAGTGAAAATGTTATTTCAAAATACCCATCTAGAATACGAGTGGGGGAGGTGAAGTATCTGTCTCCAGGAGTAGGATACGATTGAGAGTCATGGTAGGTGTATTGGCTGGACACGTTTGAGTAGCCAATCATTCAATCATTTACATTCAAATTAAACAGAAAGCTTAGTCCTTTGTGCTTTGTGACAGAATTGTGAAGATGGAATCAATGAAACATATATCACTACCCTACGGACAGTGTCCTAGGGGGAAGATAAAAGCCATATTGGCCCATTCATAATACTAACATACATTCATAATTATAATAGAACAAATAAATATATTTATAACAATACCCAATTGGAACTGTAAGTAATCGCTATTTTAAGAAACTCTGCTTGTCAATTATTCATGCTTTTTCAGAATGCGATTTTCCAAAGATCTTGCTTGAAGTTGTTACTGAACGAAAATAAATCTAGTACTTTTATTTAAAAAAGTAGTTTTTCCAGAACCATTGTTATTACAGGGTTCTTTGGAAGAGCCTAGACAGCTCTCTGTTGAGGGTTAAGAGAACTAAACATTGTAGTAAAACTTCCAACTTGTAAGAAAATTTTTCTGAGTGTAACAGCAACCAAAGAAAAGCTCAGCAACCAAAGAGAGCAAAGAGAAGCTCAACCACTCTCCCGGACTGGAGTGGGAGAAGCTGTATAAATATAGCGACACACAGTCCATAAAAACACAGTTGAATTCAGTTCAATACATCCAATTACTACGTGTCATTTTCATACCACTCTACCTTAAAACATTTCTCTATTGTAAAGTCCCGGCAATCTGTATCACTTAATAAATATATTAGTTAACCAAGTCTTCTTCCTACATCACCAATCAGACCTAAATTCTCTCCACCTAACACATCCATTATTCTGAGGTATTAAGAACTGTATTAGAAATTAATACGGTATCAGAAATTAATGCAATTTGATTAATCAAAAATTTAATAGAAATTTATTTTAACGGGAAATTTTGGAGACGAAATTCATAATTGCCGCCTTTAAAAGGAAAAGGCATTATACAGAGCTAAAGAGGGAGTGGGGGAGAGAGAGACAGAGTGAGTGAATGAGATAGATTTAGCGTGGAAGTGTTTAGTGGGCGGTCTTGGTCTGTGGAAGGCGGCATTTCCTGACCTTTTAACTAGACTCCACCCCCGATATTTGGTACTCCACCTCCCCACGCAGGGGTTAGAGTTTTTGTTGGGTGAGTCATGTGGGTGATAGAGCGACAGTGAGTGAGTGAGTAGAGCCCTCTGTCGATTGTGTTATGTGGTTTGCTGCACCACTGGCTCTTATTAAATCCCTTCTTCCAATGTTAAAATAAAATAAAAAAGAAAGAAGAAACAAAAAGAAGTCTCTATCTGTCCTTTATCACCACCAACTCCCATTCATCGGAGCTTATCCCAAACTATTAGTGTTTATTATTTGTCTGTTTATCTGTTTGTAGTTTTTACATTATGTTTATCTGTACACTTTATGCGTTCTGTCTTCTGTATTCTTTTGTTAACAGTTAAATACAGTTAATTTTTCTTCGTAATTTTCCATCACACCATATGCTGTAAAAACTATAACAATAAGTTTTCCTGTGTGCAACCAATCTAACTTAACCACTTTAGCGGATTTTATTAATAGGTTGCTAAAATCGCTCCATTTCCTGAAGAAACTCAGCCACACATACAGATCTTCGTTTATTCAAATCCATTTTTAAGTTGTGATATGCTTTAACAAACACATATCTTCTGCTATGAATTCGGATACGACTTTACGTCAATATCTCTAATGTTCATCTGTGATCTGTAAATTTCACATGTCAGGATTACAGATATTAATAATGAGATAATACAAGTCCAAAACAAGAAGGGATATGTATGTTTAATGCATATCACAACCTAAAAACAGCTTTAAAAGAAGAAATTAATAATGATTACTACATGGGCTGTGTTGCTGAATAAAACTGAGTGATTTTTTTTGCAATCTATTTAATAATGAAAGAAGGGATATAGCCCCAATTCTCTTAGTGAGCATTTAAGCAAGTCTAGACATCACAAGCAGACCTTGCTGCCAAGGATGATAGAACACCCATTGGAGGAATCTTGGTCTAGCCAGGCCCTCGAAATGACCGAGTACATTGTGCAGTCAAGAAATTCTGTAATGATGATATTCGGCCAGATAGGCTCTACATGTTCCCTAACAACAACCTTGTTTCGTGCTAGTACCATGCATTGTACTGAATTGGAACTTTAGAGGAAAACATAACGTTACAGTTCCCTCAGAACTCCTCAAAAAAAAAAAAAAAAAAAAATCAATTTTCCCGGGATAATATTTCAAATAAAAGTGGTGGGGGTAAAGTTTAAAGAAAATCGTTGGAGCCGTTTTCGAGAAAATCGCAAAAACTGAAAAAAACAAACAGTAAAGTCACACTTCCGGTTGATGGATTTTGCCCGAAACTTTCATATCTGGTGCGGTGGTCGTATCTAAACGGAATACGAAGATTTTTCGTTTTTGAGATCACACGCACACACACACACATACACAGACACACATACACAGACCATTCGCTAAAAACATTTTTTCCACAAACAGCATTATGAAAACTCAATTTCCACAATTCGATACGTCCGCAATACTTCCATACTACGTACGAATAAGAGGAAGTAAAAATCAAATGCAAAAAATTCCATAGAATAAACATCAGTTCAATTTGATGATCATTTCGACTTTCCTAACAACAAACTCTTCCAGACAATCGTTCATGACGCAATGACCTTGAGATCAACTCACGACTGAACCAAAAGCAACAAGTGGTTAAGTTTTTTTATGGACGTCAGTGGGATGAGTTCTCAATGGTTCAACTTGTAGGTTGAACAGAGTGTCTTAAAATGTAGTGAACAAATTTTGTTGTAATAATTGGCCAAGTCCGGAATAAAATGTAATTTAATGATTCATCAATGAAGTTAATGAGCTAATTGTAACATGGAAGCAATGCAATTTCAGATAATAAACTCTAAAAAGTCTATTAAAACAATTACTTAATAGATTAACTTATTAGAATTAATGAATCTGATTTATCAAGATATAAAAAAATTAAATGTTGCAGAAGAAGATAATTATTTCTAATTCCTTTTTTGAATTTTAATTTATTAAAAATAAAAAAACAAATCTGGTATGAAACACTCACCCGACTTCCTCTCACTACAATTGACACAGTTTTACTGACCTACACTGACTAACCTTCTTCAAACTTACAATTATTGAAAAACACTTGAATTTCCAGATTGAGAACCGCATCAGTGGTTTGCTAGAAATTTCTCCCGCATTGCAATAAGCCTCTTCAGGGTCAATACACCATGAAAGCTAATGGAGCAATCTTACTAGATTCTTACTAGATTGTTAGTTCAATGTTATTTCAACGGAAGAATCTATACTTAATAAAACCTAATGTTTGTTTGAGGTAAGCACAACCCTAACCCCTCCCAAAAACCCCCTTAAATGAGCTTTCTCGTGAACAAAGTTTCAAACAAAAGTGATAGGTCTCTGTAGTATAAATAGTTAGTACTTACTCGTAAAATTTATTACATGAACATGAAATTCCTTTTGTGTTTTTATTCGTAGGAAACTGAAAAACTTTTCGGTAAAGACGCACTTCCGGTCAACCGATTTTCTCTAAACTTAGGATTTTGAAAGTGATACTTTACCGGTGGAGAAATTTTGACAGATGATACCTTTTTCTAGGGTCTCATGTGATACATGTGTGGGTGTCAACGTAATGTAAAGTTTGAACTTTCTGCGATTTTCCTTCTGAGCTAGGAGTGTCATTCAATAATTAAAGAGACACAAATTGCTCTGGAGGTAAAACAATGTATTTAGTCAATTTGGAATTTTTTTAACATAATCTCCAGCAACATTTAATTTGTTCTTAAAATTTTGTTTATTTATGCCGCTGTGAAGAAATCTTTGTCTTGATATGGAAGCCAACTTAGTACATTTTCCTTAATGCCGTCATTGCTATTAAACTTTTTACTACGTAGATTTCTTTGAGTGGACGAAACAAGTGGAAATCTGACGGAGCCATGTCAGGACTGAGACAGTACCTCCCTGTAATTCATCTATGGATTCTCGAATTCAGGAAGCTGTATGAGGTCGGGCGTTACCATGAAGTAGAATGATGCCTTTATGCTGAAACCCAGGTGGTTTTTTTCAACACTGCAGGGCTTCACTTTGTTGATGAGCGTGTCACAGTAGTATGCACAGTTTATTGTTCGTGAGCTTCTAGAAAATCGGACCTTTTGCATCCCAGTAGATTGTGATCATGATTTTCCCTGCTGATGGTTGGGTTCGGAACTTTTTCTTGGCAAGTAAACTCGTGTTGTTCCAGTTCACGCTCTGTCGTTTTGATTCCAATTCATAATGATGAATCCATCAATCACAGGTTAGAATACGGTGTAATAAAAGCATCCACCTTCTTGCTGAAACCGTTGTTTCAGCTCTGTGCACACGCGAAGTCTTGTCTCCTTATGAGGCACCCATTTTCTTTGGGAACCCATTTTGCGCTTGTTTTACGCTACTTGGAGATAATTTTATGCACTGTACCAACATTTACTTGCAATTTTTCAGCTATAATTTCAGTCAGTAATCCGTCGGTGTTCTTGGAAGAAAGAGCCCATGAGAGTGCACGTTAGTCACTGAAGTTCGACTACTAAATTGTTCTGACTGCTTGTAAACCTTTCTGCGGTCATACAACTTTGTCCGTACTTTTCCTTGGTCATACGAGAGTAAATGTTAACTATAGACTCAGGCAACCTCAAAACTGTATTTCCTGCGAAAACGCGTTATCGAAAAATTTAACACGATCGAAATACTTTCGCTTACAGCAGTAAGAGAAAGTTGTTAAAACGTCACATAAAAAAATAGCGATAATTATTTTTATATTTTAAATTTTATAAAAATATTTAACTAATTTTATATTCACGATATGGGATAAGAACTTCAGAAGATAATGTTAATGATGTATTTTAAAATAAACATAAGGTAATTTAAAATAGTTGTCATGGAGATGTGGCACTATTCCGCGTTGTCGCTTCAAGACAACTAGAGATATAGGTAGTGAAAAATAATGTGATTTCTATTTTAAAGTAATTTTACGGAAAGCTATTTATGGTAAAGATTGGCCAATCTAACGGGGACATTACAATGACACTGTAAAAGTTTGTGTGTGTGTGTGTGTGTGTGTGTGTGTGTATGTGTATGTGTATATATGAATGTGCTGGAAACCGCATTGTGTCTTTATTTTAAAATAAAAATAACTAAATAAATAAATAAAAGAGATAGAGAGAGAGAAAAACCAAGCCTTTATAAACAGTTTCGAACATGTGAACTGGCCGACTGGGAATAAATGTAGTTACGAGTAAAAAACTTTCACCTGTAGATCTCTGTCAAAGCGTAGGTCATCTTGGCATAAATTACATTCTGGACAGAGTGTAACTAGATATACAGTATGCAATTGTGTGTATGTATGTGCGGCTCTTACAAGGAGGGCTGTATACATATATATACACTTAAGTAGAGAATGCATTTTCTATAAACACTTGCCCTCATGTCTGCCCACCACAGATGCATTTTTATAATGTTTTTTTCCTCATATATACATACCTAATTATCAAAAAAATACTTGGTCACAATTTACTTTCCCCCCATAAATGATAATGTACAAATGGGAAAGGGAAAATCTGGGGTGTAGATTATCGGGAAGGCGTAATATGGCGTTTTTTTTTATGGGGGAGGAGGAGATGTAAATTACATTTAGACCAACAAAATTAACCAAAATTAGTGATTGTGGATTTTAGAGACAAAAACCTAATGTCTAGCGCCACCAGAATCCATCTAATTCAAATAAAAGTGCTAGATTTATAATTTCGTAAAATAATAGAAACCTTCTCTGTTTTTTTATCGCATTTCTGGGAAAGCGCTTTTCCACAAACTTGGAATTCTTAAGCTTAACGTTGTAGCTCCCATAAACCATCGGGATCAAATCAAATCAATTTTTATAGAAAAATTTTTCAATTGCTTGCGATTTTTTTTTTATTAATCGATATTTGTTCGTAATTTTGCACATAATTATGCAATAAGGAAATGCAAGGCGTGAAAGACGTTTGGTGGAAATATTCAAAGGTACTGTCTTCTATAAGCACGCTGAACAATGACTAGGTCACGAGGCCACTGGCACTTTAAACAGCAAGTCTGGAATAGTGTTGCAGATTTATTTAGCTATCACTTTTGGGGGGAACATTTTAACATATGGTTTCAAGAGAAAAAAAAACAGCATATTCTGTGTTAATAAACCCATGAAAACGTTTAATATCTTCTAGAAAATGTTTCTAAACAAATGTCTATATAAAAATATAAAAAGTATACCGAGCTTGAAAAAACAAAAAAACACTTGGTGTTCTCTTCGAGAAAGTCGCAGAAAAACACGTACTTCCGGTCTATTGATTTTTTTTTCTTCAAACTCGGAATTTTGACATAGCACATTTCATTCTTAATTATTATTAACATTACAGAGGCATCAGGAAAGATTTAAAACATTGAAAAGACAAACGCAACGGAAGCGTATTGCGATCTCACTCACATCTAAGATATTCCCTAAAATGAACTATACCGGAAAATGTTCAAATAAAAGGTTAGGTTAGGTGGTTTGTGTTGGCGGCAATTAGCGATATTTTCCGTTTATTTATTTTTATATTTCATGCATTTTCATGAACTTTAAGTTACTCAATAAAATTTCGGTCTATGTATTTATGAAGGAATAATGGGCAGAAAATACCTAAAGTCAATTTTGTCAATGAAATAATCATCGAATAAATATTTCTGGTTTTTTAACTGATATTTCATATTAGTATCCCCCCCCCCCCAACATACTTCAAGATACCTAAATCGTTTATCAAATAGGAGAACTTCCCTGAACCAATGTACGCGTCTAAAAAAATAACTTCATTTTCAAATTTTATGCATTCTTCAAAACAATAAGTATTTTTAGTGAAATAAACTATTAAATATTATTATGGTAAAATTATGCCAAAGAGAAAGTTAATAATTTGTCAAAAAAAATATCCAAATAATTTCGAACAAATAAAACTCGATTTCTATTCATCCTACACACTTGTAATTTTTCATTTAAAATGTCAACTATTTTTTTTTTCCAAAGTAATTTATAATAAAAATTTATTTAATTATATATGTAGTATATTACATAATTGAAAAACTCTATGTAAATAAGACATCATCATCATGATTAAGAAAATAATATATTTTATGTGAGACTGACTGCTGTGATCGATCAATGTCAACCATATTTATATCGATTAATTATAACAATTTTTTTTTTAATTTCTAGTTTAAGGAAATGATATTTTATAGTTTTATATAATATAATGCATATAAAAACTTTGTTAAAAAAAAAAATATATGACCACAATATTACGGTATTTCGATATAAAAAAACATTTCAGAAGTAAATATTTCCAGGTTGAGATCGCATCAGTGGAAACTGACGTTTCGCCCGGTTGCAATAAGCCTCTTCCTTGAATGGCAAGGAGGCTGCCTCACACCACACACACACACACACAATCAATGAATATGTTAAAAACATGTTTTTAACAAATCGTGCGATCGTCCCAGATTTTTAAAATTGAGTTTTCACCGGAAATACATGTTCTAGGGACCTCTGATTAAGAAAAGTGTTTTCAGAGAATGATCTGTTTGTGGTTGAGTTACCAGAATATCTCAGAAACAAAAAGTTGCAGGAAGCTCAAACTTGTTATTCCGTTTTTGGTATTATTAGCGAAAAAAAAACGGCACTAATGATTTTCATTAAACTTCGTGTATTCCACAACACAAATACCTGTCACTATTATTTGAATCATTTTCCCTAGGAAAATTGATGTTTGGAAGTTCTTGTGGAACAGTAGCAATAGTATGCTAATATTAATACAAATTAGAAGCAATGATTGAGTTCGAAATTTGGAGAATTCTTCGGTTATCGGAAGTGCGATTTACCAGGGGCTAGGTTTTTTTATTTTCTTTGAAACTGGTTTTCTTTAAAGTTGGAATGCTTGCTGCATATATAGAAACGTGTCACTTTTATTTGTAACATTTTTCTGAAAAAAAAAAAAATTCTAAAGTGGTTATTGGAGGGGGGTCTGTCAGTTAAGAGAATTTTGAATTTGCATAAGCTTTCTTGGTTATGATATAGTACGCTCCACATAAGGCCGCTTGCAAATACAAATATATTCCCTACCTCCATTTTTATGACCAGCCCAGCTAAATATTGTACACGTTATAAGTTTAAAGAAAATTTCTTGATTAAATTGCAAGATTTTCTTGATTTAATTAAGATTTTTGTTGATTAATTAGAGTAAGAGAAAGTCGTGCGAGTGTTTCACACCAGATTTTTTTTTTTGTTACTCAAAGGACTTCAAAATATGTACATCCGCTAAAAAATAAATTTTCGAAAATTTGGTACGATCGTAATACTTCCTTCAATAGGCAGGAAGTAAAAACAGCAAACAATAAGCTTGTGAAATTATCAGAAATGTTTTATTATGTTACTATATTTTCTGGAAATATATTAAATTTCTAATAATTCTATATAAAAAGTCCCCCCTGACTAAGTAGATAAATGATAAAAGCAATTTCTTTTGTTACCACAAAAAAAAACTACAAAACATCCCTATAAAGGAAGCGCTTCCCCCCACCCCCAAAAAAAAATCATCTTCTGACAGTTCTCACTTAGTTAAATCTCATGTGAGAGGGGGGTAAATAAAAAATATTATACAAGGGATGTGACAATTGGGACAAGTTATTGATCGTAGGTTGTGTTTTTTTTTTTTTGTTAAGGGATGATGTGGTGATTTCCTCTAGCTATGTTGTTATGTAGACTTACTAACCACAATCTTTCCAAGCTTTTTCCATTGTAAAGAGTAAGGGTAGCTTTTAATCCAAAGGGTAGCACGCGCCACAAATCTATCTTATTAGGTCTTGTTTACTTTAGCTAACTAACGTTCTTAAGTTTTGAACGTAAATAGAAAATCTAATGTGAAACCCTCTCACACGGCTTTCCCTTATTCCCAATTAATGCAATGTAATAAACAATTTTTTTTTTTACTGACAGACTTTAACTATAAAATCAAATTTTTTTTGGAAATATGTTTTCAGATATAACTGTTACGTTTTTATATGTATAATTAGCATTCCAAGTTTAAAGAAAAACATTGTAGCTATAATGGGGTTGTTGAAGGAGAGAAATGGTCTGGTTAGAATGAATTAACAGAATATGGTTAACACTGTATAATATGATTAAATGACGCTGACTGTCTGGACTTTACACTAGAAATGATAGAGTACGGTAGAGTGGTAAAGGGTAATGACACTTAGTGATTGGCTGTATGAACTCAGTAGTATGAACTGTTTTCGTTCTGTTTCCCGTCGCTGTATTTGTGTGGTTTCTCCCACTCTAGTCCGAGAGAGTGGTCCTAGCATTTTGTCTCTCTTTCTCTGCTACAATTACTCTCTTTGGATTCTATTACATAGCCATTTTCTAGAAAACTTAAAAAAAGCTCTGGGATCAATTCAATAAATTCGCACTTTCGGGTTTTTTCAAATTTGCAATCCTAGAAAGGCTTCTATTGGTCTTAATTTTAATTTTAATTTTAATATTATCGAGGCCAGCCTAGGGAAGTACGCCACGGTCTTTCAGGCTGAAATCGTGGCGTTACAACTCTGCGCTAGGGAGATTATAAGGCAAAGTATAGTGGGTAGAAGAGTGGCCATATTCCGACAGTCAGGCAGCCCTGAAGGCACTTTCCTCACACCAAATAGTCTCAAGACTGGAGTGGGACTGCCTACTTGCCCTCGCCGAGGTGAGTACTCGGAATAAACTGACACTCCCTGGATACCGGGACATGCGGGGTTTCTGGGCAATGAGAGGACGGATGCCCTAGCGAGGGAGGGTTCGCAGGATGCCTTTATAGGCCCCGAAGCCTTCTGCGGCTTGTCCAGGAGCCTCATTTAAATTTCTATCAGGAGTTGGATAGAAGAACAGCGTCTGCGTTGGTGGGAAAGAACACAAGGACAGAAGCAGGCAAAGCTCTTCATCAAAAGATATTTGCCTAAATTTACCAGAGATCTACTAGCCATATCCGAAGGGATATAAGGCTAATTGTGGGTCTATTAACAGGGCATTGTAGGCTGAACAGCACATGACCATTTACAATTTGCGGATAGTGCGGTATGCCGATTCTGCAAGGTAGGGGAAGAAACCGCGGCGTACATACTTTGAGAGTGCGCCGGCCTGGCGAGGATTAGGTTTCTTCAATTGGGGACAAGCAATCCCGAAGCTAGAAGCTTCAAGACGGAGCCGCTCTCAGTTTTGCTAGGATTGATTAGGAGGGGCAAAGCT